>JAZHYW010051313.1:0-31333 GCA_037355805.1 Ixodes ricinus
CCAAACAAACATGGCGGCTGGGTCCAGGTCGCGTCGGCTCGGCCGGGCCGCCTGAACGGGTGGCACATTCAATTTAACAGATTTTCTTTTGTTTAATGCCCAATTTTATAGGTATTTGAACTGAGACGGTTAGGTGTAGCCGGTACATATAAACTTGCAGAGCATAGTTTGGTTTTCCCGGTGGTTTTTGTTCTTTTCATGTCAAACTTTCGTTTCGGAGATTTCGTTCAAAACCGAAACTATGGGCTCCGGAAAGACGGTAATAGACTATAATCAGTCTTGATCGTCTAAGGAAAGCGGTGATGACTACAGAATTGTTCCACCCAGAGTAATTTTCAGCTAACTCGCATGCCTCGACCAGGCGACTTATCTGTCCGCGAAATGATGCTTTTGTGCGTTTCTGTTAAGAAACAGCTCCAGTCGTCTGCTCGGTCAACAACACAGGCTGCAGGAAAATTACGAAAATTTAGCAAGCGATTCTTGAGGCAAGGAGCACGTTACCGCTGGCGCCACACTAAGCAGCTGATACTCGTATTTGAATTCAGGTTTTGGTAGGAATCGAGAAGCCATTTTGACGAGCGGGTTATGTATTACATTACGTACTATGTCCCACTAAAGCAATATTAGTATAATCTTCGGGTTGAAATATGAGCTTAGTTGACTAGCTATTAGGTGAACTGCTGAATAAAAGTATAATTGACAGACAGAGAGATACTACTTAAACTTAGCCAAAGGGTTCTAGACGGTAGCATGGAGACGAATGCGGACAAACTGATGAGAGTCTTCATCGGAGATTCACGCAGAACCTCTCTGCATTGAAGTGGACTTAGAATCCTGAACGAAGAAAATGAGTATCTTTTGTGGCTGGTCAACCTGAGCAATGTAGACGTATATTGCTGCTGGCTTCGACGGGGGTATAATACAAATATTGGAGGCGCGATAGATGATGCTGCCGTTACAGCTTCTAACTTTGCGAGACGCGTCCCCCACCTTTTGAAAGATAATTTCCTCATTAATCATATGCAGCGAGCAGGTTTTCCTGAATCAAGTAATTGCGAAATCAGCCCAACCCCTTCAGTGTGGTCCAGAGGCTTTTTCGGCGAAAAGCAGCCAAGATGAATAGCCAACGCACCGACCGGCGTGGGTGGCTCAAAGTTGAAGCTAATCGAACACAACCAAACTCAAGAAAAGCAGCTATCGAACCTTCCCATTCACTTGACTGCAACATTGGTGTTCCCTCCAGTGAAACACCTCGTCTGTCGTCCTCAGTCCACTGTTCTACATCCTTATAAAGAAACCCCTTATCAGTTACCAAGTAGTCGTTACATTGAATGTGATTCGAGACAGACATGAAATCTAAACGTTTTTCCGTGATTCCTCCCCATCCAAGAAATCGAAAGCACGCGACCGTGTGTCCTGGAGTAAACGGGCTTTCAAACACGTGATAGAAGGAAACAATCTACTATGGCTTCACCCCACTAATGAACACCCAAGCAAACTTAAGAAATTTTCGGACCTTCGTCAAATTACGTTGTTCGCCACCGCGCCGACAACGCGTGTCCGCGAAAGCCACCAGAGACGCGGAGGGGTGCGGAGAGACCTGGTCCGGCTGGTTCCCGGTTTTCCCGCTTAGTGGCGTCCGTTTTTGCTGGAGTCGCGAATATATGCGCTCTAAAATATTCACGAATATCAGTAAGGCCAGAAAATACATACGCTGCAAATAGCAAAATTCTAGTTTATATACCCATAAAGGTATCCGTGCTGAAAACTTGTGATTTTAGAGCAATATTCGGTGAGCTGTACAAAAGGAAGTAATAAGAATAGAAAAAAAGCCCAGTCTACTTCTGCTTTCGTATCTTTTTAACAAAGCAGCATCATCAGAGTTATGTTACCCGTTAATGGTCCCTTCACAAAATGAGAACTCGCTGATCAAGTGCGAGTTCGCGCCTTCCTATTGGCGATGCTATAAACGTTCACAAGCAACAGTAAACCTACCATAAGTTATACCAAAGGAAAGAGCTGTATATTACCTTTCGAATGAAGCCACTCATTCATCAAAAGTATTCAGAATGAGACGAACGACGAGCGGCCCAAGAGCCCCAAGTTGCCAGAATCAGTGGGAGCCATATTCACACGAGGACCACTATCTCGGGGATTTCCACCCTGAGCGCGCATCGCGCGACAAAAATGTTAGGTTTTTGCGACACAGCGCCGTGATGTCAGCTTCGCAGTGGACGGACGGGGGATGCTCGGGATAGAGGTACAAGCAATCCCGATTTAGCGGCGGATCAGCTTTTTTTTTATGGTAGTTTGTCGTTAAATGATTTAAGCGCCGTTCACACATTTGCTACCAGGTACGACCGAGAGAGATAAGACCGGTTTTTAAGCTTCTTGCGACTGCGTAAGACCTGCTCCACAGCAGCGCATCCGGTCGTACGCCGTTACAAGAGGCTTAAAAACCGGTCTTGTCTCTCTCGGTCGTACCTGGTAGCAAATGTGTCAACGGAGCCTTTGTGTCCAGTATAGACCCTTTCTTCAAGGGCGCCGCCACCTTGGATTGTCGTCACTTCCAGTATGGGCGAAAACATGTTTTGCCGCCGCCACACCAGTAGAAGACACTTAGGATGTAAGCGTAACCGTCACACATTATCGTTTTGCCTCCCCCTTATCTTTTTTACTAGCAACACGTTGAAACGTTTTAGTATTTTTTCGTCGCCCATACCGGATACGCCTATTAGGTGACTGGGGACGAGAGTACACAAAAAAGGTCTGTAAAGACCCTTAAATTCGTCCGTGGTGGTGTCGAGTGTAAACGGCTAAATTAGACTGCAAACTCTAACATCACCCCCCTCCCCCCCCCCGACATCAAGTAGACGCCGCTCAAGGTCAAAGCGGACGCGCCTCAGAAATAAAATACAAAGAAAAGCAGAGCAACGCAAATGCTGCGTCACGGAAGGCGGCAGGGGGCGCTCAGGGTCAAAGCGGACGCGCCTCAGAAATAAAACACAAAGAAAAGCTAAGCAACGCAGATGCTTCATCACGGAAGCCGTCCTGAAGCCGGTGGGGTTCGCCGCGCCTGCGCAGTGGGGGAGCGCGATGTCACCGCTGGAGCGCCATGTAGAAAAGGAAGACGAGGCGGGCTGCGCGTAGGAATGCTTTCGTATTCCTACATGTAATCAGTTTGAAATTTTTTTTTGTTACAGAGACAAAGACTTTATTTTAGATTATCCCCTAGACCACATTGGAGAACGTTTTTCCTATGTGGTCCAGACGTTTGTTTTTAGATTTAATTTTACGGAATCTGAACACGTGTGGAGGAAGTTACCAGCGTACACCGTAATTGAAAAAAAATGAATTGACACCAAAATGTTTTGGCTTGTAACGTTTCTTTCTGGCCTCCCTCCCCATTCACTTCTCTTATTTGATGATACAGAAAACCTTGTGACGGAAGCGAAGTTGGGATCTTTGTCGCCGCACCCTGCAGTCATCAGCTAAATTCAGCGGGCTGAAGTCCAACTGAACTTTAGCGGGAAGCCGCTACGAGTGCCGTTATCACGCGGCTGGTGCCACTATACGGGTCACATGGTCACGCGACGTGCGTAAGGCCACTCAAGGTCCCGTGTGGGTGTCGGCAACTTTACTAGGATCCATCAACATTGGCTGTCAAGTCGCGGCGCAACCTGATGTCGAGTCCCGCAATGGCGTCACGTCAGATGACGTGACGCCACCGTTCCACGTTGTCACGAGACACCACGACTCGTGACGTCGCGATGTCACGCTACCCCGACTGATGTATATACAGTTTTTTCTTTCAGTGTCCTTAAAAAAAATGTGCGAAAGTTCTTTTAGTGCGGTTTGTGCAGGTGCGTTATACGGCCAGGGTGAAGTAATCTAGAGGAATGATCGTCGCAATAAGTTTGCCAATTAACTAAAGCGTTTCAATTAATCTTTTTATTAGTAAAAATAAACATATGGATCCAGTGAGAAAGTTTCTGAGCGTAATTGAAAACCTCTAAATCGAATTTTATAAAGACTTGGAGCAGCACATGAGAAGCACGAGCGAGCGCTAAAGTTACCACTGGTGTAACAGGAGCAAGGACACAGGTGCGATCCCGCGTTTACTCACCGCTAGCCTTGTGCCTGTTGCACGAGTGAAAACTCTAGCGCCCTACTGCGCTTCCCACGCTCTCAAAGCCCTTTTGAAAAGGGTTGATGTAGTAGTTTCCGATGACGCTCAGCAAGTTTTTCATTTGTACGACGTTATATTTTTCCTAATATAAATTCATTAACAAATTTAAATAATAATTTTACTTGTCGCAATGATTACCCTTTTGTGCTTTGTCCCCTTGGCCGTATAGCTCACTTGCACGAACCGCATTTCACGAGTTCTTACTAAAACAAATCAGTGAAAAAAAAGCGTATATATTACATATATCTATTACACTAATTCATTCCGCACGCGGAACGTTTCGGCGGTAGATCAAAAGAGCACCCCTAACTTTTCTTCTTGTTCTGTCTTCGATAGCCTAATAGCCCGCGGCCAGTGCTATTTGCGAGAAAAGCGCCACCGCGGCGTTCAGGGCGGACGGCCAGCCAGCTATACGTCGTCACGCTCTACCGACCGGCCCCCGAACGAAGCCATGCCCAGGCCGGGAAGAATTAGGAATGGCTGAAGGTAGCGCGAAACTCCAAGGAGGCGTTGCGGGCAACCAGCCGTAAGCAACTGGACATGCTCAGACTGCATGAAAGGAGCGGGCATGCCTCGGAATTTCGCTCCCGCGTACCGTGTGCCACGCTTTTGATCCCTCATTCCTTTGCGCGCTTGAAGCGCGCCCGTTTTTTGTATGGTACTCTTTTGGGTTATTTTCACATTTGTGTGTTTCACCAGATGCTTTTGTTGGCACCCCTCAATAATTGTTGTAGCCCCGCCCCTCCTCGTTTATTGTTTCTTTTCCTACGGGAAATATTTAAGATTTCTTTTTCCGTCTTCTTCTTCCGGTCAGGCTAGAAGCCGTGTGTCGAATTATGCATAATAATCTTAAAAGGGACAAGGTATAAATGCTGAAAGAAAGTAAGAAACGGGCTTGAGTGAGCTAGCTAATGTGATACTAGGGTAATGAACAACGTCACATTAGTAGCACTTCGTGTATCGGTTGCGGAGCTTCCTATATCTCGCCAATTCTTTGCGCCAGAGGAGAAGAATTTCTGGCGCCAGCCCAATAGGCGACGCTAGCGCCACGCGTGGCTGGCGGGGACCGCGGGCGCCTCTAAATATGTCAGCACCGCGTTTCATCCTGATGCATGTTCTAGGACTATAGCAGTTGCGATCTTGACCCGCGCGGGGGCGCAAACAAGAAAGGCCGTAACGTAGTTTTGGAATTTTCGCACCATTTATGGAACAAGCTGCCATCTTTTTTTGCGGCAACTCCCCAATGTCGTTGCCTATGTTGTGTTTGTAAACTGTCGGAACATCCCCTCTGTTAAAGTGAGATCGCACGCATGGTAACTTGCCGAGAGGGGCTTGCCTGTGCGCGGTATAGACGTATTTCGTTTCCCTTCGTTCTCAGTCACGTGGGTTCCATAACTGGTATGCGGAACAAAAAAGTAATAAAACATTTCAACCTGGTATATGTGAAAACATATGGGTGAGGCAAAACAAGAATATGTGACAATCACGGAATTTTTCTGAACATTTTCCAGCGGCGTGGAAAGATAAAACCGATGTTTTAACGCATACCAGAAGCGACGACATTTGAGATGCTGCGCCCCTTGTGGAAAATGTGTACAGAGCGGCCCCAAGCATTTTTTAGGGGTGAAGCTCCTTAGGGTCTAGCCTTGTCCGTCCGTCCGTCCGTCCGTCCGTCCGTCCGTCCGTGCTCACACAAGAAGAAAAAATATTGCGCAGTCGACAGGATTCGAACCTGTGCGTGGAGATTCCAATGGATTTCTAGTCCATCGCCTTAACCACTCGGCCACGACTGCGGGACGAGTAGGGGACTCTGAGATGTGGTAGTAACTCAAGAGCTGGGGATGCCATCGATGAAACGTTGCATGTAGCCGCTCAACGTCTATACAGGAGAGGGCGCTGCGGTCAAATGCGTATATAATCGCGTTAAACTTTGCATGCATTGGCTCAACGTTTATAGACGAGAGGGCGCTGCGGTCAAATGCTCAAATGCGTATATACCCACGTTCCATACCACACATTCACTTTCTGATATGGACCGTTGACTTAAGCGGTGGAGATGCGTTTCCACGGCTTCTAGCGGATCCAAGCTGATCCGCTAGAAGAACCACTGGCTCTGCATTTTACCGACCATAAAGCAGTAATAATGGAGTCGAAACACAACCCGGAACTCAGCACTACCTATGAGCAATAAAAAAATCAGCACCATCATCACTACCTATGAAAAATAAAATCAGTATCATCAGCACCACCAGAGCTTCGCCCCAATCAACATCATTCACCATGTGGAGATGCGGTCACTTTTTTGTTTTTCGACGTATGCCGGTGGTTTAAAAACGTGCCGTTTTTCTGTGTTACCACACCACAAATCTATTCAACATCAAGGTGTTGAATAGATTTGTGGTTATGCGCTTACGTTCTTCTTTTTGATCTTTTTTTATTAACGAATTCTTCTTTCTCCCGAGTTTCTTCTTTTTTTTTCGATGGGTTTCTTCTCTTGAGGGAATTGGGGATCAGGAAAGGGAAGGGCTGACGCATTGATTGTGGCATCATTAAATGTCGATTGCTAGTTGAACGAACTGTACAGTCTGCCTTCGTCCCTACATCTTTAATTCTTTCGTTTTTCAAATTCAAGAATAATTTTTACTGATTCATACTTCACAAGCTGTACATTTTCACCTCAACCGCCACCAAACCTCCGAGGCTCGCGCAGCGGTTTTGGCGACGTTCAGAAGAGCATGGCGTCACCTCATCTTGCACCTTGTATATTATACCATCCCATGATCACACTCACTAGACGCGGCACCGCGGGCCTCCGTGGTATGGGATGTCGCCTTTCTGGGGTATTGTGGCTCTCCTGAGTCATTAATTAAATATAATATTAATAATTATTATTATTATTACTTATAAACACCAAGCTACAGCTTCTTTAGTCTCTGAAAGCGAATGTTGACCGGCTATGTGATCTCCCTGCAATTGTAGACGACCTACTTTCTTTGAAACCGTCAGTAAATGCCATGAAAGAGACAATGAAGAGTCTCTAGGAATCAGTAAAAAGTATGAATCTGTCATAGAACTTGCTTTGGCAAATGACAAAGAAGTGATGCTGCTCAGATCCGAGGTAGGAGCATTGCGGAGTACAGTCTCAGAAAAAACACCGATGATCGAACAAATACAAACAAACATAAATTCAACAGAACAGTACAGCCGTAGTTGTATTTTGGAAATTCATGGCATTCCTCATGAGGCTGGTGAAGACCTGAAGGTCACTGTCAATGACCTTGCAGTCAAACTGAACATCGTGGACTTCAATTCTGCATAAGTGGTAGCCTGCCATCGCCTTTACTCTTGGCGCGAGAGGGCTCCCCAATTTTGATCCAGTTCACCTTAGTCTCTGTCAAGGAGCTCTAGGAGAGCGCACGCAAGAAACTGTCGAACCAACAAGAACTTGTTCTGGCAGGCGCGAACCAAAGGAAAAGTCTTACAGGTTCGTTTTGTTAAGAATGCCACTACCTTTGCAAAAAAAGGACGATAATTCGGCACCGGTGCGCATCTCTGGCACTAGAGACTTAGAAAAAGTAATATAATGGAGAGAACATTAGTACTTTCTGATTTCTCTCCTTCCGCCTAGTGCTAGTGCGTTCATGGTGCTGCATGTTAATATAGGAAGTATTAGGAAATATTGAGATGAATTTCAAATAATTGTGCCATTGGTAGAAAATTCTGTCAGCGTTCTTGTGTTAACAGAAATAAACGTTTGGGACGTGGGAGCTTCGCAAGGACAGTTCTCTTTGCTCGGGTTTGAAACTTTCTTTTTGACACGTGATACAGTGAAAAGAGGAGGTATTGCCGTACATGTGAAAAAACTTGGTCTGTAGCAAATTTAGATGTCTCTTTTAAATATGCAGCGTGTCCATCGTTGAAACTCTCTAAAAACAATTTTGCAATATCTTTTAGGGCGTTTTATAGGCCCCCTCTGCAAGGGTATCTTATTTTTTAGTTGAGTTAGACTGAATCTTGGAAAACGTGGTTCCTACAAATAAAACTGGCATAGTGGGTGACTTAAATATTGATCTTTTGGCGCCTTGAAAATCTACTGTTTGCGATTACTTAAATATGCTTGCGAAGTGTGGTATTGAGAGCGTAATTAATGCACCTACTAGAGAAAAATACCTGTCCGATAACCTGGTTAGATCTTTTGTAACGACCATATTAACAACAGAAACTCGAGGGTACCAGTAATTCCTGTGGTTATTCAACAAAACTAGATAAACCCTACTTTGTGGCATGTCGAATGAAATTTGGCATCATTTCGGAGGATATGTTAGTCCAACCAAAACAAGTAAAAATCGTCGATATCGGTAATCTTGATAGATTAATTTCCGCTCATAACTGGAATGAATTGATTGAAAAGTTTAATAATCAAGACGCATACTTCAAGCTGGTCGATACCTTTCCAACTATAGAGTGATGAGTACAAAAACCATTAACGTGAAAAACGCTAGAAAATTCACTCTTGGCTCACCTCATATGTACGTTCTTTGATGAAGGAGAAAGATGATTTATGGGCAAGCTGTCGTCGTTTTCCCGAAAACAAAGAATTTAAATTACAACACCAAAGTCATACAAATCGGGTCAACTCCGTAATTCGTTCCGGGAAACGACAGCACTTCCAAAAGGACACTATGAGTTGTGAATGCGAAAGCACGAATGTCGTTCTTCCGCTCCCTTAGTTCGTCTCCAGTGTACTGGCGTGGACGGCCACGTTTCGCTATTGCCGAGGTTGCGGCCGGCGGCCGAGCGCGCGCTCTAGTGAAGTGGCCGCAGCCCCCACCCCCACCGGCAACGCCTGCCATGAGAGCGGTGGCCAAGCGCGCGCTCCCGTGATGCGGCCGCAATGTTGTACCGCAGCGAAGGCTAGAAGCGCGAGCTCATGGCGTTGATGCAGCTGCCCTTGGTGCATGAGAGCTTGTGCCGCCAAGGTGTGCCATAGAGCAAGGAGCTCGCGCTTGTAGCCTTTCCTGCGGTACAACACAAGGGCAAATACTTGGTGAAACAGAGTATAGGATGTGTTGCCCAAGCCCTCTCCCCCTGAGAGCGGTAGTACTGCAGGCTGAGAGCGGCTGAGAGCGACAGTACTGCAGGGTTCTATTTTGTCACCTCTATTATTTAACATTTGTGTTAACGACGTGCAATCTTGTATTCAGAACCGTCCCCTTTATCAATACGCGGATTACACCCTGCTTTTATATCGTCATATGCAATATAAGTACCGCGATAGATATGCTGCAGGATGACGCTATACACCTGTTGGATTGGTTTGCGTCAAATGTTATTAATATCAATTGCTCAAAAACAAAACTTGTTTGTTTTTTAAACCCGCTAAGGAGTGTTTGCCTAGGTAGGCCCTTGATTCTGCGTACGTCTTGTTGTGAAGATTGTACATGTGTTCCTGTTGAATGTGTTTGTGATTTTAAGTGCATGGGAATTGTGTTCGCTTCTGCTTATCCTGGAACACGCAGATGGCAAATATTTGCAAAAGAATGAGAAGAGTATCCTCTCTATTGTATTCTATTAAGGTGTTTGTCCCGATGTCGATTAGAATACTTATTACGCAGACATTGGGATACAGGATTTTAAGGTATGGCCTTACTTTATTTGGAAACTGTCCCAGGCGGTGGCATAAAAGGATTGATAGTGTCTTGAAAGGTATGCTGAGAAGCGTAGCTTACAGCTCTGGGTTTCTTGAAAAGGACAACTTGTTTAAATCGCTTCAGTTGCCTAAATCTTATACTCTATTCAAGCACACTATTATCACCAGGCACTACTGGGACGGCTCCTTTAAGAATCGCTGGTGTGTGTCTAGGTCTTTCAGGAGCAATCAACGGTTTGAGGTGCCCAGAAGGAAAACGCGTTATGGAGAGAGCGTAAGATCTTTTATGTACCAAATATATTTATTGAGCTTCACGAAGACTTACATAACATAGAGTCAGCAAAAAAACTTGAAGAAAGCTCTCAAGTGGTTTTACTAAGTCCCATCTCAAGACCGATAGAGAAAGAATTGTATCATATTTTATATGTGATGTTTTGTGTATCCCTGCTTTAGATCTGATGGTAGTGTGGTGGCACATACTGTGAGAAATTATATTGAATTAACTTTTGTTTTACCTAAGTGTGTCCGGACACAAATTTTATTAGCATTTGTGATTTTCTGTTTGACTTCACGAGCAGCATGCTCATCAAGGTGGTGTTTATCATACAAGCCCTAGATGGCTTTGATGAACCCGGGTCTGTACCTTGTTTTATGGGCACGTGCAATGAACATTATTATTTATTATTATATTTTTATTTTTTCCTACATTTCTTTCTGCTTTTCCAAAGGCTTTTGAAAAAGTCATCTTTAAGCGTGTCAGTTTTCATTTTCAGCAGACCTTCAGTCCATATTAGCACGGTTTTTGTCGTGGACGATCTGTTGTAACAAATCTTGTAACTTTTTTGGAGTTCGCAAAACCTATAGTTGGGTCCCGTAGTCAAGTTGATGTTATTCATTTTGACTGTTCGAACGCGCTTGACCCCGTAGATCACAATTTATTGCAGTGGAAGTTGTTACGTATGGGTCTTCGGGTTTCTTCGACTGGTTTGCTAGTTACTATCTTAGCAAGCGCTTTAACATGGCTTCGAACTTAGGATGTAAATCATTCTCTTATCTGTTGAACTCAGGGCAGCCACAACGGTGTAACCTTGGACCTTTGCTTTTTAATATTTTTGTAAATGATCTTGTAACTATTGTGAGTGACTCAGTGATGCTTCAGTTCGCTGATGACGTGAAAATTTTTCGTAGTATCCACACGCCTGTGGATTGTTAATTATTACAAAAAAGATGCTGATGCAATTCATCCGTGGTGCTGTGCCAATTCGCTGGTTTTATACCCCACCAAAACTAAGGTTGTCTCTTTTTCCCATACGGCACATGTTGTTAATTCTTGCACATTAGACTGTTCTGAAATTTCTAGATCCTCTGTTGTACGTGATTTTTGCATTTTGGTCGACTCACGCCTGAACTTGAACTATCATGTTTAAAGGTTATCAGTGATTCCTTAAGCATCCTCGGCGTAATTGCACGCATTACCCGTGACTTCTGTAATTACACCTGCATACTAAACATATTTCGGTCTTTGGTTCTATCACTGTTGGATTTTTGTTCTACAGTATGTAATTCCTTCCGTGTCGGTCAGGCGCTCAGGTTGGAGTGTGTACAGAGACGACTTGTGAGAATTGTTCACGATCGCCACATTGGGCGGGGTGTTTTCTATGATTATGAGCTTCTTTTTGACACCCTTGGTCTATCGTCTCTTTCGGCCAGACGACTAGATCGCAACATGGTGTTTTTATATAAGTTGCTTATTGCTGTCATTGGTTCACAGATGTTATTGAGTAGAATTTCAATTCATGTCCCCCAGCGACAAAATAGATCTACGCCTTTTTTTCATCCGTCTTATAATCTAACCCTCCGCTGACACCGTTGATGGTCATGTACGACCAGTGTTTTAACCCTGATGTGGACTTTTTTCACTTCTTTTGAAAAGTTCAAGAACAGTATAATACTAAGGATTGCTGTCTAGTCTGTAAATGTTAGTGCTGTCTCGTTACGTGCAAGTCTAACCCTCATAAGGCCCTAAATCTGTTTGGGACACAATAAAGCTCGGATTGACAGATCCTTCCTCTTCTTATTATTATTATGATTATTATTATTGGAATCTTGGAAACGAGGGACACTAACCATCCGATGTGGTGTCGGTTGAAATGGTACAGGGAAAGCGAACTAAGCGTTTGATTGTTCTGGTGAAGTTTGCGCCTTTCTCCGTTGAAAAGCCCTGAAGAAAACAAAAGCAACAACAGTTCTTTAAACAGTCTGGTTGAGAAACGCGTGTCAAAAAATTTATTCTACGCGAAAAAAAAATGTTTTTAAAGCAATATTGTCGGTGCTGGATGCGATTTAGTTGGTAGTCACCTCCTTTCCACTTGTTTTCTCTCGGCATTTCGGGCGCGTGGAGGAGACATGGATCGGCTTCACCTTCACGTTGAGGTGGACAGAGCAAAAGACCATTTCGTTGAGATGGAAAAAGCAAATGGCCATTCCGTGGCATTATGAACTTTGTGCGCACGATTTCAAAAAAATCTCTAGCCGTCAATATTGCTCTAAATTAATTTTTTCGCGTAAAATTTATGTTTTGACATGCGTGTTCCAACCAGACTGTTAAAAAAATTTTTTTTCTCAGTGGCTTTCTAAATTTAAAGACCAGTGGATGCTCGCACGTGGCAAGCTTAGGGTATTGAATTCTGACGGCTCACCCGAAAAGATATTGTTCAATAACAACTTGACGCAGGCCAACAGACATCTCTTCGAGCTCGCTCACCCTTGTGGAAGAGCGGGGTTACAAAATTGCTTGGGTGAAAAATGCACGAATTGTTGTTACAAAAAAAGTGGGAGCCCCTCCAGTGCGACTTCAGCAACGGAGTGAGTTGGATCTAATCACTTAACCATCATGGCTAGTTTTTCCCAGTACGCTCAGCTTTCTCTTCATTCTTTCACCATTGTGCACGTCAACATTCGCAGTCAACATTGCTGAAATAGGTGACCAAATTGACGCAATTGTTTTGACAGCAGATAAATGTCAACTCTGACTGTCACCAATCACGTTAAGAGATTTTAAATCGTTTTTCAGACCCGTCAGATCTCACGGGAAGGCGGAAACGGCGTATTTATAAAAGACTCATGGACAGTAACTCAGATTGATTTCGCCTTCCCACATGCAGAAAGTTTTATGGTCAAGGTTTCTAATCTTAAACATTATTTTTGCTTATTAGCACGGTACCGACCACCATCGTCTGACCGCATCAGTTTTCTGAAGGTGTTGAAAGAAAACTTGTATGGATTGTCCTCTGAGACAAATTTGTGCTTGCTGGAAGATATAAATATTGATATTGTTAAGCCTTCTAAATCGGTTGTTTGTGATTATTAAGGCGAAAGCCTTACTTGTCCCACTATTCGAAAATCCGTCGGCGTTGTCCCCGTAAGATAGTCATAAAAGCTACATCATCAAGCCCGCGCCTCAGAAATAAAACACTAAGAAAAGCACAGCCACGCCGACGCTTCTTCACGGTAGCTGGCGGGGCGCTCAAGGTCAAAGCGGACGCGCCTTAGAAATAGAACACAAAAAGCACAGCAACGCAGATGCGTCGCCACTGAAGCCGTTGTGAGGCTGCGGGGTTCGCCGCCGGAGCGCCGTGTGCGAAAGTAATAGCCCCTTCCCTGGCAAATGCCGAGCGCTCCGCGCCAGCGGTCGTCGAGCGGTCGGCCTCCTTGAGCGATCTAGTCACGTGATCGATCCCAGTGGCACGCGCTGCGGAGCAAATCGAGCGTAACGCTCCCAGCGCCACTGCTTCCACAGCGTCTGCTCTCGCTTCTGAACAGTTTCGGTTCCCATTGCTATCTTGGTGAAAGCATGAAGTTCTGATCGGAACTTTATGCTTTCAAAAAGAAAATGGATTGTTAACTACTTGATTAACGGTGACCCCAACGTTAAGACACAATTTATTCTTCCTTACAGTTATATAAGCCCGATGATGACAACTAGAAGTACTTGTACGAGCCGTAGGATGCTATTAAGCAATACCAAACACGTATGCCGTAAAGCGATCGTCATCTCCGAAGGCGGCTTCCATCTGCGGAGTATTTGGCGTGTTGTCTTCTACTCATTCCAATTACATTACAGAGACCACAAAACGAACAAACGCACACCGCCTTCATCGTAACGCAATATCTTGGGCCTCTTCGCAGGCCAAACAAACGACTCGGCAGACACTTCGCTGAGAACGGCTGTCTCGTCGTCGCTCGAGCTGGAGCTAAGCTAATATCTTTCGTCGCTGTCACTGCGTTTTATCAGACGTCCTGAAATTAACTGCAACGATGTCATCGCCGCAGTATGCTCGGACGAGTCGGTCATGACGAGGGAACGAAAGCAAGCACTGCAGGAGAGCCCACCCAGCAATCGAAACAAAAAGAGGCACGAAATTCCTTCACTCCCCCGCGGGAATGTCGATAACGAAACTGAAACGTTGCGAGAGACGACTACAGATCGTACTGCTCCGAAAAAGGTTGCGCGGAGAACTACTCCGGACCGCTCGACGCGCTCCGCCACTTTTCCACGGAGCGGTTGGAGCCGCTCGGCGAGCACCCCACTGGCTCCAGTTCTACAAGCGGCACACGGAGAGATTGCTCGCATCTCGCGAGGGAAACAAGAATCCGCTTCGGCGAGCGCGCGCCGAGCGCTCGCTATTTGCCAGGGGAAGGGGCTATAAGACATGGCCCGTGTAAGAATGCGCTGCTTGTAGGCTGTTGCATTCCTACGCGTAAGCAGTCTTAAGTCTCTTCGGCGAGTTTTTATCACTGCTTGCCGCTAGAGGGATGACAACTACCATTAAAAATTCAACCGGAGAAGAAGTATTAAGTGGTAGTTTCTTCGTGCCTCGATCATGTTAACATCCGAACCACACATGCTTCTATTCACGCCGCTGTGATTAGGAGAAGACTGGCAGATCACTAATTTGTCCCTTGCAAATGCGTCTTCATTTCCAAAGAAGATCAGAATACCGAGACGATCTGTCAATTTAAAAAAGTTTTATCTGAGTACTTTTTATAGGCTCGTTAAGGTATACGACTGGGATCACTTCTTATCCTAAGCTAACAGCATAAGCACATACTCAATGCCCATGCGGAGGGCAAGTTCGTCTGCTTCTCGCGCAGGGGGTAGATGGTGACGTCAGAACGCCGAGCCCTGATTGGCTGATCGCGGTCCCCTATCTGAGCGTCGTCTGCTCCTTGCAACGTCGTCTGCCGCAACGTGTCTGCGTCTGTCACCTTTCCTGCGACTTTTGCAAGTGGAGAGGCCAGATTCACGAAACTATCTTACGCCAAAAATATGCGTAAGACAAAACTTAAAAAACAAATTCGTATTCACGAACCGAAATTTTCGTAAGTTTTGCGCAGGTTACGACAAAACCTACGACAGCTCCGGAAGCTACGCACTTGTTACGATCAAATTAGCATGGCCGACAGCGTCGCGGTCGCGACGACCAACGGACGTTTATTTTTCTACGTGCGCTTCTCTCGCGTCCCGACTTCAAGCAGCAAGAAAAAAGTAAGAAGTACTTGAACCAGACCACGACGAACAAGAACGCTGGATCCACAAACACCCGGGAAAAGCTCCAACGGCCACGATTCCACCGACACCGACCAAGCGAACTCGGCAGATAGGCCTAGCAGCCACTCCGACTCGGTGACCGTCTGCCCACGACCGGCTGGCGTGCTGAATGGAATGTGCCCGCGCGACCCTTGTGAACCCTTCCCGTATTATACTGTGATCACTGACCTCAATTTTAGATTAAGAGGTCAATCTCTTCCTCTTGTCATCTCCTTGTTTTCCGAGGCAACGGTGACTCTCGCCGGTGAAAAAGCGGTGAATATCCGACAGACGCAGGAAAGGTAAAGGAGCCATCGCTTTGACTAGCAGACGTAAAGCAGACGACGTTAACTGCGCCAACCCGCCGACGCCGTTAAAGAATGAGGAGTCTTGCCGCACACGAAAGGGGGGAAAAGTATTTTGGAGGGAACTTGCGGACACTAACACGCTCACTCTCGGTTCTTAGCAAACAAACCTCGGCGTCTCGGGACACCTCGCCAGTGAGTACTTTGACTTCCCTCCTTGATGCGCGTCTGCTAGTTGTTCGACAAAAACAACGAACCGCTCGAGTTATTTCGTCTGCCTCTCTGAAAGGCGAAGTCGAGCTCGCTCGTAAAGACCTGCACTTCCGAAAGTCGCAGGAAAGGTAAGACAGACGCAGACGACGTTGCGAGCAGACGTTGTTGCAAAGGAGCAGACGACGCTCAGATAGGGGACTGCGATCAGCCAATCAGGGCTTGGCGTTCTGACGTCACCGCTACTTCCTTTCTCATGCGCAGAAGACGAAAATGAGCCCACTTGCGAGGCGTATAGACATTATCACAAATTTCGAAAACACTGAAAAAGGGCTGTCTGTATAAAGAAAAACAAAAAAACAACAACGTAGGCCCACACTGCTTTGGGTGACTTTTGGAATTCTTGAAGCTATAACGCACAAACAGCAATTGTGGAAAACTTTTCGGCGCTTACCTAAAAATGCTGCCCTCAAAGTAGAGTTTCAGGTAGAAGGAAATTGTGTCAACGCTCTCATTCGATCATTAAAAAAGGGCATTTTGCAAAAAAAAAAAAAAAAAAAGTTATCCGAGGCTCGTTTTGACCCGAAGAAAAATTTGGCTGTCGTCAATTAGCTTCGTGGCAATGCACAAGTGAACATAGAAAAATAAGGAAAGCATTTCGGAATGAGTATGTCTGACGTGGTTAATGCATTTACCAAGAATAAGTGCGTAAATCTAACGGGAAGGATTGTGCTTGACACTACGTCAATTGAAATTGTCAGTAATTTTAAAAGTCTTGGAGTCATATTTTCGGAACACATGTTGTGGGACAGTCACATTAACCACTTACTTGCAAAATTATCTACCATCATAGGTCTGACATTCCGTAATGGCAAAACACTCCCAGTCAGTGTGAAGCTATTAATTTACAATTCTTTATTCTATTCTCATATGAGCTACTGCAACCTAGTCTGGGGTAACACCACTTTCACAAACCTGCAAAAATTATTTTTACTGCAGAAAAAAATGGTTAGAATATTATGCAACCTGCCTTATGATTTCCACACAGGCAGCTTGTTTAAAAAGTTTAGCTTATTAAAAATTCATAGCCTTTATGAATACCGATTGATTCGGAGTTTAAAATCAGAGAAAAGGAAACATTATAAATCGTTGTCAACTCTAGCGGCATTGACACCAAATGTACACGTTCACTTGACTAGACACATGGAGTATTGGAAGGTTGTCTACTGTTCTACTAACTATGGTAGGCAAATGTTGCGATATACCATACCAAAACTGTTAAATTTCCTTCTAGAAAAAGAAATTTGTATTGACACTATCTCCTTCAAGGCTTTGCGTTCTCTTTATCTGTAGCAGTGATTTACCTCCCCCACTCAATGATTCTTTAAATTTGTTTATGCTATATAGAATGCACTCTTTTTGTTTTTCGGATTTCTGCCTGCAACGACTGTGCATGCCATCTATTTAGGTGATTAATAGCTGTTTTGTAATCTCGTGCATATATATATATATTTCTTTTTGTTTATTTTCTGCTGCAATGCCAATGTACGGGGCCGAGGGCTGGTCAAGCCTCCTTTGAGGCTTTTACCCTTTGCTCCACCATGCTTCATGGAAATAAACAATTATTATTATTATAATAGCTACTTTGTGAACACAGCTAGGGTCTCTTCTGGAACATCCAGCGGTGATGTGGCTTCGACAACCCTAATTCAGACTGTCTGTGAATCCGCTTTACTTCCTACTCCTTTGGAGCCTGAGTTGCAATAATCTTTTTTCGAATTTAGGCGCTTACGATCGGCGGGCGTTGATGGCGTTACAATACATGACATGCCGGAACTATGACTTTTTAAAGAAAGGCCTCCCTAGCTATTATAAATGTAATGTTGGAAACTGGAAATATTGCTAACAAATCAAAACGAGCTTTAGTTTTTCATCTTTCGAAAGGTGGTGTGCCAAATCAAGTTTCATCATACAGGCCGATTTCAATATTGTCTGGCCTTTCACAAATTTTAGAGAAACATATTTTTATTGTTATGTTTTCTTTTTTTTTGGAGCAATTAATTTCTCCACATCAATACGGGTTCATGTCTGGTCGTGGTACAACAAATCTTGTTGAAGACTTTTCTGATACCTTGCACTCCTTTCTCGACCACAACATGTATGTTTGTGCTCTTTTCATAGATATTGCTAAGGCGGTCGATACCGTGAACCACAACCACAACCATTACCAACAAGTTCATATTAAACATACATTTGCTAACTGTATTTCTGGTCAGATATACTCACCCAAAAGGACACACTAGGCAATACGAAGAAAATTTGAGAAAAAGGACTTGCGTTCGACCGACTATTCTTTTCTTTCTCTTGTAGCGTCTCGGGTTGTTCTAGACTTGACTCGGAAGTTAAGATGGTCTAAAACGGCTGGTGAGAATGCTAAAATTTTATTTAATTAACTGAATATTACTTGTCCAACTTTAGAATAATGATACAGTATCGATGTCGTCGTCTGTCCAGGCCGCTGGTCCCATGTCGTCTGCTGCTCGCTCGGTCTCGTCTCCATCTAGTCCTCTGTCCCGACTCTTTTAAACCCTCGTGATGAGGGTTACCTCGTGATGGCGTGAACTGGTGCAGTCACCAGCTGGTGACTGCACCAGTTCATCGCGCTGGTGCACCAGTGCACCAGCGCGATGGCGTGAACTGGTGCCAGGATATTATCCAATGTGGTGCAATGGATGTTCCGCGGACTTATGTAAGCGTGCGGCAACATCCGTCGACGACGCAGCACTTGGAGCCGGGTAAGGTAATCTGACGCTCTCCGGGGCCGCTCGATCGAGCGGAGAAAAGTTTTCTCTCGGGAGCCGCTGGTCGGTGCGCGCGTACGCGACCACACTCTTTTCTTCAATTTTTATTTGTAATTTTGCGTTTAATTATTTTTATGTCTAAAGAATACGATCACAAACCATTAAACTTATACAGGATTGCGAACAAATCTAACGTGAAACATCAAAAAGAAAAAAACAACAACATACAGATAGATCAGGAAACATCTGGTTATAATAAAATTGGCACCGACCTTAATCTTCAAAACCTACATTGCATAAAATGCAGTATTTAAGAAACGATCGTTTATTTTTGTTTTTGTTTTTAGAAGACAGAATACAGTTTCCGTCTAGTATAGGTCACGTGATGTAAGGGCACGTGACGCAAATTTTACCGCTAAATTTAGCGGAAAATTTACAGACGGATGGATAGACAAAAGTTTGGGATTTGGGGGGGGGGTGCAGGAAGTTAACACTTTGCGCTTTAAAAGCTTTTCCTAAATAATCCTTCGATAGTGGTGAAGCTTGAACGCGCAAAAAATAACATTTTCGGTGACCTAAAAACATCCGGCATCGATGTGCAGTACCCGCAGGCTGGGCGATGATCAGCACCCACTGCAGCTTCGAAACCCATACACCTGTCACAGACGCCGCTGACGTCGACCAAACAACGCGCAACTTTCCAGCGTGGAAAGTGGACCACGCGCGGCGTGGAATTCCCCCAGCGGCCAACTTCTCGCCGCCGCCGTCAGCCATCCAGCCACCTCCCCGGCGTTCCAAACTGAGCAACTTACTGCACCGAAGAGACGCCCCCGCGCTCAAGAAAACAGCAGCTCGACAAGAGCCTCGCGAAGCGAGGAGAAGAATGAAGGTTAGGAAAGAAAACAAATCCATTAGGGCAGTGCCAGACTCGCCGTTATAGCAGCGCGCCGCTCTTGCGATCCAGACTGCATAATGAAGCTGAGATCATCGTGGCGACTTCTTCTGGCGCACAACCTATTTCCAAATCTGACTTCCTTCCCCCGCTCCCCGCCCTCGTCATACACTTCTTCCCCTTCTACGCCAGACACCGCGTGAGCGGCTATTCACGGGGACGCGCCGTGAAAAGAGAAAGAGTTCAGCTTTCGCGGCCGCGCCAGCCACGGACAATGCGCTGACCCCCGCGCTGCCCCTTTCGCAGCGCCGACGTGCACATAGCGCGACGGGGAAGAAAGACACTGTTCTTCACTTTCTTTCTCGGCGTGCCGCTTCTCATTTTCCCTCCCATCAGGGTGATCTGCTCGCTTTCTTTGTAGGCTGTTCGTTTCTCGCCCCTCCCGCCTTTCGTTCGATCTTCCCCGCTCAGTTTTGTTTTGAGACGCCGTAGGAAGTATGAAAGCGCCGTAACAGCCGTAGACACGGGCTTTCTGGTTGACTGCTGCTGCGCATAGCGTGTGTGAGGTGCAGGAATCAGTGAGGGCTTGAAGCAGAAAAAAATGCCCATAGCCATGCAAATGTACGCAACTGGTTCGCTCTGACGTCAGCCACTGCGATTCGTTCTACGGAACCGTGCATAGCTCCTAAAGCGGTATTCAGACGAGGGAGAAATCCCGGGATTTCTCCCTAGCACGCGCATCACGCGAACGAAAACGTCATGCTTTTGCGATTAGTAAGCTTCGCGGCGGAGAGGCGGAGGAATGCTCCGGTGGTACAAACAACCCCGGTTTGGTAGCGGATCAGGTTGTTTTCAAAGTTATTTTGTCGTTAAACGCTTTGATGGCAAGTGCGTACATATACCACTAAATTCGTGTGATCTGGTGAAAATGGTAAAACAACTAAACTGGACTGCAAACGCTGACATCCCTTCCCCCGGCACCTCGTCGGCGTGAGTGACGAAACTGAGGGCGGGAATCGCGCCAAGGCTATCGACCTCACGGACATCCCTCAGTGGATTGCTCCCCCGTGTGAATACCGCTTTATGTGCGCAGCTGGTTCGCGCTAACGTCACCCACTGCTGCTCCTTCTATGAAACTGTGCATGGCTATGTATTCTGCGCCACTTGTTCGCGCTGATGTCACCGCGGCTCTTTCTACTGAACTGCCCAAAAGTTATGTATGTGCGCAGCTGGTTCCCGCTAACACCCACTGCGGCTCCTTCTGAGGAACCGCGCATAGCTTCCTATGTACGCAGCTGGTTCGAGCTGACACCCACCCCGGCTCCTACTGAACTGCGTATGGCTCCGTATGTGCGCAGCTCGTTCGGAGCTGACACCCACTCCGGGCTCCTACCGAACTGCGCATAGCTCCGTATGTGCGCAGCTGGTCTCGAAGCTGAGACACCCACTCCGGCTCCTACTGAACACGCGCACAGCTCCGCATGTGCGCAGCCGGTTCGAGGCTGACGCCCAACTCCGGCTCCTACTGAACTGCGCATAGCTCCGTATGTGCGCAGCTGGTTCGAGCTGACGCCCGCTCCGGCTCCTGCCGAGACTGCGCATAGCTCCGCTGTGCGCTGACTGGCCCTGAGCTGACACCCACTCCGGCTCCGACTGAACTGCGCATAGCTCCGTATGTGCGCAGCTTGCGTTCGAAGCTGACACCCACCCCGGCTCCGACCCCGAACTGCGCATAGCTCCGTATGCAGCGCAGCTGGTTCGAGCTGACACCCACCCGGCTCCTTCTGAACTGCGCGTAGCTCCGTATGTGCGCACCTGGTTCGAGCAGACACCCACTCGTGCTCGCTACCTCGAGACTGCTCCATAGGCAATCCGTATGTGCGCAGCTGGTTCGGAGCTGACGCCCACTCCGGCTCCTACTGAACTGCTCATAGCTCCGTATGTGCGCAGCTGGTTCGAGCTGACGCCCACTCCGGCTCCTACTGAACTGCTCATAGCTCCGTATGTGCGCAGCTGGTTCGAGCTGACACCCACTCCGGCTCCTACTGAACTGCGACAGCTCCGTATGTGCGCAGCTGGTTGAGCTGACACCACCCCGGCTCTGACTGAACTGCATAGCTCCGGTATGCGCAGCTCGCTAGAGCTGACACCTCCGGCTCCTACCGAACCGCATAGCTCGTATGGCAGCTGGTTCGAGCGACGACACCCACTGCGCTCCTACTGAACTGCGCATAGCTCCGTATGGGCGCAGCTGGTTCGAGTCAGACGACTGCTACTCGCCGTGCTCCTACTGAACTGCTCCATAGCTCCGTAGTGTGCGCAGCTGGTTCGAGCTGACACCCACTCCGGCTCCTACTGAACTGCTCATAGCTCCGTATGTGCGCAGCTGGTTCGAGCTGACGCCCACTCCGGCTCCTACTGAACTGCTCATAGCTCCGCATGTGCGCAGCTGGTTCGAGCTGACACCCACTCCGGCTCTTACTGAACTGCGCGCATAGCTCCGTGATGTGCCGCAGCTGGTTCGAGCTGACACCCACCCCGGCTCCTACTGAACTGCGCATAGCTCCGTATGTGCGCAGCTGGTTCGAGCTGACACCCACCTGGCTCCTACTGAACTGCGCATAGCTCCGTATGGGCGCACCTGGTTCGAGCAGACACCCACTCGCCCTACTGAACTGCTCATAGTCTGCATGCGCAGCTGGTTCGAGCTGACACCCACTCCGGCTCCTACTGAACTGCACATAGCTCCGTACGTGCGCAGCTAGTTTGCGTTCACATTGCCCAATTCCGGCTCCTCCTGAATCGCGCATAGCTCCGTAGAAGTGGGCAGCTGGTTCGCGCTAACACCCACAACGGCTCCTTCTGCTGCAGACATAAAGCATCAGGTTCGAATGAAATGCGAAAAGTGACGGAACTTTGAGACCATCACCGGCGCAGCTTCCAAGCCTGGGTCGTGCTTGGCTTAAGAAGCAACTCCGGTCAGTATTTTTGAATTTGGGATTATTACGACTGTTCTCAGCCAAAGCAGTCTCCCTGAATTAAAAGGTATAACTTTTTTTGTTGATATTTTGTGTAGTTTTACAAATGTCACGGCGCAAAGTTTGGTGCATGGGCGTCTACAGATGAATGGATGCTAACGGCTGTACCTTTACAACGGGCGGTAGCTTGCGCCACCACAAGGGTGCTGCGACAGTGTTCCTGGACTAAAAGCTTCAATCCGCTTGCCGCCCGCAAAAGAAGAACTGGTCACATCTTTAATGATCGGTTGTAGTGGAGTACTGCGGCTTCACTTTGACGTACCATTTCGGCCGTTATCATATTTCGTGCCACTAAAGCAGACATGTGCAAGTTACTCAATAAAAGTAATTAAGTTAAGTTATTGAGTACTGACCTCAAAAATAATTTGAGTAGAGTAGAAATTACTAAAATGTAAAGTAATTTGAGAAAATTACTAATCACCGTAAAAAAGTAGAGAATTACGTTTGAAGTTACTTTTGAGTATATATTTTTATGGTAAAAAAGAAAATACATAGGTTTGGATCCATTAACGAAATTGTGCTAGCCAAAATGAATTGGATTTTTTTTTTAAAGGCTTTAATAGGTGGTTCTGCTTCTGGTGTGCCTAATTGTTTTGTACTTTTGTCTGTTTGGTGAATGATGTACTGCAACTGTCGTCATTTCTACTTTGAGGTATGAGCACTGCCTGAGCTTGATTTTTTAGACAGTGTTTGCTCTTGTTTACAGTGTTGCGTAAAGTACATCTAAGATGTACACTCTGAAGTAAAGTGAGCTTTTCGTTACAAGTATGCTTTATGTCCTTACTTCAAAGAAATGGAACAGCATCTTGTAAGCGTTGAAGTCTTATCTGTACGGTGTCTATATGTATCTTGAAGTATGACGTACTTCAGTAGCGAATACAATATATTTCAGGGTAAAGTACAAGTACTTTAGCAACAATCTTTCATGATACCCTTTCATTCCCTGTAGAGTGTTTTTTTTTTTAACTGGTATGCATAGCTCCAGGGATAATCGGAGGTGGATCAGTTTTTTGCGGAAATGGCAACAAATATTGTATAAAGCTAAGTCGCTACAGAGCAGTTGTTTTACTCTCACTGACGAGCTATTTGACACAATCAACTTATAAGGCACTTATTTGTGTCGGTCTTATAGCCGCCATTATTTCACTCAAAGAAATGCCAGATGACGTCTCGAAAGACCGCGTTTTCAGACGACGATACGCCATTTTTTGTTTTCAGAATTCGGGGAATGTACATTGAAGTCGGGAGTTTTACTTTTCCTCGCAAAGTACAAGTACTTTTCAGAGAATGTACTTTAAATAAAGTACAAAATTTCTAAACAGTAGTACTTTAAATACCATGTACTTAGAGTACTTCCTACACTGCTTGTTAGTTATTTTTTATATAAAAAAATCGTTGGGGAATTACTATGGTTTGTCGAACGATCTTCGAATCTTTGAAGATCTGCATATAGTGAGTTTTGTGAGGAAACGCAACGCAAAAAGGTCCCCTTTGCGTTGCCCTTTAGCACGCGATTGTTCGAGTAGAGCACAAAGTACGGGAGCACCAGATGAGCTTCAGAGCAGGAGCTGCACTTTGTCGCCTCCTTTGAGTGAGGATGCAGTTGTGCACCTCCTGTTGTGGCCGAGAGGCCGAGAGTTTCTACGTTGGGAAGAAGCTGGGACCAGCCCTCCTTCCCTTCAATGGGTCAAGTCTCCTTGAGCTTCGGGACATAAAGAAATGCCACTCTTCGGCGCTAATCCCGCAGTTACTCAGCCTCTCTTGCGTTGTGTCTGTTCGCTCCCCGCGCCTCGTAGCAGCTTGTCGCAGTGGGGGGCTCGTGAAACTTTTGGGGGTTTCGGACTCTCCAAACCATTTTCCTCTTTTTACCCCTATCTACGCCACATGCTCCCCCTCTTTGCAAATATCAGCTGATCTCCAACATCTTATTTCTTTTGTGTAGTAATGTTTGTTGATAGGCAAAACAACCACTAAAATTCGAAAGTTATTTGTAATTTGACTAGAAGTTACTCAGAAAAAGTAATTAAAGTAAACTACTAATTACTGAAATAAAAATGTAATTGAAAGTTACTACACTACTCAGAAAAGTAGGTTAACTACAGTAACTTGATAGAGTAGTTGAACTACGTATGTACAAGTCCGCACTGAAGTGATACCAGTAATTTACTTTGGTTTCGTTTTCGACCGGAGTTCCCCTTTAAAGGGGTTATGACACGAAAAGTAAACGGATAGATTATTCTTGAAATGGAATGCTCATAGGCTAGTTAGTATATACACCAAGTTACTCGATTGTTAGAGCTCTGGTAATGGCAATAATCAATTTACGAATTTGTATCATTTTCATCCGGCGACCAGGCAACACTGCCCAAGTTAGTCACTCTCATAGAGTTATTATAATGTACGCTAGAGACTCAACTGGCGCTAGTGTGCTGCTGCAAATTGAAGCAGACAGCAAGCAGTCGAAAATTGACTTCCGGTAATGCATTTCTATGGAAAAAAGCGAGTGAATTTCCTCTCTGCGCTGGATTATAAGAGCAAATATCAGAATAATTCGTACGTACTAGGCAGCATTGGAACGTTTCCCAGTCACGTAGATAAAATAATTGGTCAGTTACGGTGTTTTTATTTTAAAATCGTGGCATGAAAAACGGTGCTAAAACCGCTTCGTACATGTATTTATGTGCACTGTCGGACACTGTTAGCGCGAACATGGCGTCGGCGCTTTCCAGTATGAGGGATATACGTGCCAAACGAACGAAGAACATGTGGAAAACCGAGAGAGACGGCAAGAACTACGCAGTAACACTGGATAAGTAACTCCTTGTGCTTGCAGACGATCAAAATAAATTGAAAGTCACGTAATATAGTTCGATTTTCCAATAAATAAGTACTGCTTTATTCTTTCTGCTCATGAATATGTGCGAAGATGCTTGTTCTGGGTTCAAATCATCACCCGCAAGCTCCAAATTTTTGCAAATAGAGAGAAGCAAGAGAACAGGTGCCCGATAAAAACTGCCCGACATAGGAAATAATAAGAAAACACACCTTTTGTAGCCCACGTACTTTATTCTTTACGTTTCGAACGTGTTTTTTTAACCACTCGTAAATATACACGACGGGATCATTTTCATATATTGACAGGACGGGCATGTTAGCAATATATAGCACCAACGGAATACTGGCGGACTTTGAACACACTCTACATTCCTTTCGATCGTTATTTTGCTTAGAATCGTCGCTCGTTTCTACATACCTGCCATGGAACAGAGGTTTGGGCCTGAAATATGGCGAAGTTTAACATCGTTCAGCGGTAAAGAAAAAATGCTGTAACTAAAGCCATTACACTTTCACAATATTAATAAAGGTACACACTATTCGGTACAACCGAAATAACAAAGTTATTCATGTTATTTTCCGGCGAAGAGACAAAATTCACGCGCGTTTTCCCATAGGAATACACAGGAAGACTGGTAAAGTAGACTGCACGCTGTCTGGTTCAATTTGCAACCGGAAGTGCCGTAGACACTAGCACCAGCTGAAGCCTCTAGCGTTTATTGTAATAACTCTATGGTCACACTATGGTGTCCACTGATCTCTATGACGAATTGCTGGATCGCGCTTCTGATTGCTCGCTGCAGCGTGAGTGAAGCCACAGGACAACCATCTTGCTCGTAGTCGATTTGCGGTTTTGCTTGCGTTGGAGAGGCTGGCGGCAGAGTGCCATAGACACGTTTTCCCGCATTCTTCGTCATTCACCGAAAAAGTTTTTAAAACTCTGCGTAACAGTTGAGACTTGCCGTTGTGAACGCGTGGAAAATTTTACGAAAGCGCAGGGGCGCAGGAAAAAGGCACAACTCGTCGAAAGCAAGTTCCGTCGGTCTTGCGGCGGGATCAAAGCTCGCTTCGACGAATGACGACGAACGAGTAGAAAACGTATCTTCAGCGAGCTGCCGCCAGCCTATGTAACCCTAGCAAAACCGCAGATCGTCTACGAGCAAGATGGCCGTCCGGTGACTTCACTCGTGGGAGCGGAAGCGCGATCCAGCAATTGTCATTGAGATCAGTGACAGTGTCCATAAACCACGTGATCATAAACGCTCTCTCATTCAAGGCGCCTCCATGAGACGCCCAAGCTCTCCTCGCCGCGGTACGACCAAAACCGCTTCACTCAACTCCGGTAACCCGAACGCTATTGTAGCTCTCGCCCCCGGCCCGTTGACCTTCCACCCTGCATGCGCCTGCTGAGATATTCCCGGACGACGGTGAACACGGCGAGTTCGTCCGTAACTCGCCGTCGCTGGAGCTGGTCGCCAACGGGAGCGCAGTCAAAATGCACAGCTTCCAACATCTCTTGATAGCAATCACTCTCATCACTGCTGCCATCAATATCGAACACTTTGACAAGGCGAGCGATGCCGTAGACGTAATCGCCACGGACAGCATGCTCGAAACACGGAAGGTAAACGAGGAAGCTGAAGCTCGAGACGCCAAGAGAGCCAAGTCTGTGAGTGCATGCAAGGGACACCGCGCGGGAGGCTGGCTACGTCACCAGCCTCACTCTTCACCCGGATCCGCCCCTCCGAGGGACCCGCATATAAATCGATATATCCACGAAACTATCGCGCCATTTTCAAAACAAATTTAACAGGATTATAGGAACATACAATGGGTCCCAGCCGTATTGTTATCTCATATTTTACTTTTGGCGAGTCATAATCCCTTTAAGGTTACGCTCCGTCCGACGATCACAGCGGGTTGTCTATGAGATAGTGCCGTCCTTTCGGAACGTTTAATTCATGACCATTGTCAGCATGGGCGTACCAACCGGGAGGGCAAGGGGGCGCTTGTCCCCCCCCGCCCCGTTCTCAGAGTCGGGGGGGACTACGCAGTGTTTTGCCCCCCCCCTGAAACAACCGCCACTGGGCAGGGCAAACAATGCACTGTTTGCAAAAATAACTCGCCTAGACGTGTAAGCCGCTGTCCCATAGCGGACACGTCAAAACGTGTTCGTTTTACACGCAGCCATGCGTGTTATTCGTCTACACATGAGGTGCCGTGTAAACTTAACACGATACACCATGTTTGCCTTCCGCGAAACACGGCTGAGCGTGCTCGTTCATAAAACATGGCGGCCAGCAGCCGAGAACAGGCGAGAGACGAGCCCAGCGAGCCGCGCGCCTTTTTGCCGAAGTGAGAGCACACAGGACGCGCTTGTTCTCGTTCGATGTCTTTTATACACAGTAAACAGTCTCCAAGCGGCGGACGTAGCTACGTGCAAAGGTACGTACCTGCGTCGGCGGCGTCGGTAGCTACGACGGGACTGCTAGACAGATTAACAAATGCCGAACTTTTTAGAATAGATAAATGACTTGAGGAAGCGAAATATTAGAATCGAGCGACGACTCGCGCCACCTAGGCGTAGCGACGTTGGGCAGCTACAACGCAACTGCTAGACAGACAAACGAATGCCGAACTTACATGGATAAATAACTCGAGCAAAATATTTGGAATTGGGCGGTAACTTGCGCCACCTAGTGAGATATTTAGCAGCCTATGAAAAAAAGCCGCGTCTGTTCGTACGCTGCGAACGATCACGAGTAGACAGCAACCCTACATACATCGCAGACAACACGAGCACCACATATTACACAGCACCGACATAGACATATACACAAACACTACAACGACACTGCACCCGACACTTCCTACTCGATATTCATTTCTCTCCACGGCGTATATAAGCTTGACATGTGCGGGTGACCTCTTTGGTCACTGTCCGTTACAGATTTATGAAGAAGACACAAAACACGGCACGATAGACAGCCGTGTGTAAGAACCTTTTGCATTAAAAAGTATGGAGGCAAAATCTATAATGTTAGTCCGTTGCGACAAATAACGATGTATTAACAATAAATCTTAAACCGGTCATAAATAAGTTCAAATTTTTGTTATTTTCTTGCTTGACCAGTGTTATGAGCTATCCGACTATACTCTATTTCACCTTATGATGTACCGCAAAAAAGGCTAGAAGCGCGAGCTCCTTGCTCTGGTGCAGATCTCGGCGGCACACTCTCGTGCATTAAAGGCAGCTGCCAACGCTATGAGCTCGCGGTTCTAGCCTTCGCTGCGGTACAACATAAGGTGAAACGGAGTATAGCTTGAATCAGATAGAAAAAACAAATTATTGGGATTTAGTCATTATGTATTCAATGATAAATGGAAATGATCCTTGCGCAAAGCATTTTTAATATATTATTGTGAAGGACATCCGCCCAACACTTCACTTCCGCTAGTTGCAGCACGCGTACGGGAGCAGACGCCTTCACTTTTGGGGCGTTTTGAGGCAGTTTGTTGTCGAATGTCGTGTCGGTGTCGAGTGGAGCGGTGGGGCTTGGGAGTTTGTGACCGGTGTTATTCGTGATCACTGGCGTGGCGCTGATGCGTTTTTGCTTATACCGCCACCACCCCGAACTTCGAAGCTTCACGGGCCCGTGGCACTGCATTAGGCTGAATCGCGAGCTCCTTCTCTGTTGACGTCGCTTTCCTGGTACCACTCGTGGATACTGCAAGCGTTTAAACAGTGTGTACCGTCTAGCCTACATCCCCAGTGACGTACTCGACCTGTTGAAACTTATCGCTTCCGTCATTTCGGAGTACGCAAGACAGTTATGCTTGCTGCTCTGGTTTCGGTTACAAAAGCAAGGCAAAACGCTTGTAGCTCCCGCCCTCAGTACACGTTGGACATCTTCTACACTTTGACACCGGATAACTGGATCAACGAGCATTTACATTTACGTCAGAGGTCACTCTCGCCGCTTCCTCACCGTCGAGCAGCAGGATCAGCTGGCGAAAATCCGCGGATGAAAGGCTTGAGCATCAACAGCCCAAGTGCACTCGGTGCCGATGCGGGCGAGGCGGGTTTCTGTCAACCGGTAGGCCAGCACAAACCGTGACCGTTCCAGCTCTTCGTCATGACGCGGTGTTGCAGAGAGCAGTGTAAAATACAACTACACGAACCATTGAAGCAAACGCACTGTTATCGTAAAATCTTGGCTTGTGATTGCGCCTTTGTAGATCATCTTATTCGTTTTGCTGGAGAGACGCAAACGACGGGCATAACAAAATCCTTTGCATATTCCGCGAACCTCGCAAAAGCACTTACCCAGTCACCTAGCGAAAAGCGCGAAACACGGAGTCCGCACCGTCCTGACTTCCCAGTTTTGTACCTGCTTTAGAGCAGTTTGTACCTGTTAGTAGGTATGCCTACTGAAACTGAAACTTGAAACTAGGGGCAGTGCCAGAGAAAAGAGACAAAGTCGGTAAAGCTTGCTGGCTCTCACCAATTTCTCAACTCTCAAGTGATTGTACCATAATAAATGCACCAACGCCTCTTCCCAAAATAAAGAAAAAGCTCTATGTTCACTACCTCAAAAATGGTCACATTTCATGCATCTGTGGGCAGGTAGGAAATCTTACCCTAATTTATTCACACCACATGATGAGCGCAACAAACTCGCACGAGATTTACAGGAAAATATCGGTGGTGACTTAAGTTCCCCTGAAATTCTGTATAACCGGTCGTAAGCGGGACCGAATCATCCACTCGTGCGGTATGCGTCGCTGTGCAAACAGGTCGCTGTGCAAACGCAGTCCAACACGAAGCATAAAAACGGCAGATTTAGGACAACAATCCGGAGTCCATTGTTCAATTAAAACGACGTAATTTTGTTGAAAACGCCCGCAGTTTTTACTTACGGTATGCGTCGGGAATCTTTCACATTTTGAAACGGAACGAAGAAAGATTTACTTTTAAAAACGTTCGCGGCGTCCTCCCGGACCAGCTGGACCGGATCAGCTGACGACGACGGGACTGAACCCGTTGAACCTCTACCCCACAACAACCAATTTGCGCCCCGTGTTAGTGTCGGCTTCTACCTCCAAGCACCGCACCACACACCACGAATGTGTCAGCTCTTTGTCGCATCGCAGTGTTGCACCAAACAAGACGAGATCGCCGAAGTCAACGCAACGCTGTCGTGAACCGTGGCTTGTGGTTGCGCACTCGGGGACCCTGTGACTCCCTTCGCTTTCAAAGCACACACGACGATTACGAATGATACTTTCCGTCTTCCGGGGACATCACAGGGGCAGTTCTCCGGTCACGTCTTCGTTACATGTGCTCGCAAACCACGGAGCTTTACGCGTCCCGTCGAACCAAAACACTGCCGGCGTTGTTGCGTTGTAGCCAGATTTTCTCCAACCAAACGAAAACAACGAAAGCAAAGCCGGCTCTAGCTTCCAGCGTACATCGGCGTTGCGCCGTGGCCAGATTTTTTCTGTCAGCTCTAACTCAAAGATGACCTACAGGTGCAGCAACACTGGTAAAAAGTTATAATATGGCGGCCACCACGGAGCGCCGTAAATTCTGAGGAGGCTGCATGAGAAGCGGCGGCACCTTCCCCCTCCCCCTCCCGCCCTCCTGGTGTTATACGGCCGTTTCGCTTGCACTTGAAGGGCTGAAGCCAAAAGAAAACCAAGTGTAATGTCACGTGTTCAAATCGAGGACACGCTTTTTATATTCATTTTTACTGTTTAGAACGAGTAATCAGACCCATAATTTTATTTGTGGTGCGTAGGAAACTATTATCAAGACCCTTA
>JAZHYW010051316.1:0-27249 GCA_037355805.1 Ixodes ricinus
CTCTCTCTCCCCTTCACCCTTGCCCAGCAAGGAGAACACTACGATGGCGAAACCCGACGTACGAGGGATGTGCGCGAGAGCGGCAGCCACGGCGGGGGGCTGTCGGCTGCTGCTGTTTCGGTTCTTTTCGTGCACCGAAAGCTTTTTGAAACAAGAAGCGGCGCGGCTCTACTGCGACGACGCCTGGCTCGGTGACTCGATAGCTCCGTGCTCCCAGTAGGGTCGCAAAATTTGGTCGCAATGTAGGTCGAAATTCTTTAATCAATGTTTTAGGTCAACCCTTAAATTTTGAAAACATTTCCGAAAGAAAAGGTCGACTTATATTCTTAATAAATATGGTAACTACCCAGAACACAATTTGCGGCTCGAAGTTCGTTTTCTTTCCACCCGAAAACAGCCGGTCGAGAATCGGCCAGTTTTAGTCGCGCTCGCTCTCTTCTCCATGGTTACGTGGTGTTAAAAATATGTGTACCAAGTATTTCCAAAGTCGTGGGTCAGATAAGGCACACGTTCGATATTAAAAGTAGATAAAAATATAAACCCCATTTTTGTGGCCTCCAAAAAGCTACAAATCTGTTGATGAAAAATTGACCGCATCTTCCACGTGGTGAATGATGTTGATTGGGGCGAAGCTCTGGTGGTGCTTGTCTGCGTAGACGCTGAGCCGCAGCATGCCGAGCCTTTCGTTCGTTTTGGTCCATGTCAGAAAGAGAATGTGTGGTATGTGAACGTGGTTATATACGCATTTGAGCATTTGACCGCAGCGCCCTCTCGTCTATAAACGTTGAGCCAATGCATGCAAAGTTTAACGCGATTATATACGCATTTGACCGCAGCGCCCTCTCCTGTATAGACGTTGAGCGGCTACATGCAACGTTTCATCCATGACATCCCCAGCTCTCGAGTTACTACCACATCTCAGAGCCCCCTACTCGTCCCACAGTCGTGGCCGAGTGGTTAAGGCAATGGACTAGAAATCCATTGGGGTCTCCCACTTACAGGTTCGAATCCTGTCGACTGCGCAAACATTTTTTCTCTTTATGTGAGCACGGACGCCAAACAAACGGAAAAGGCAAAACCCTAAGGAGCTTCGCCTCTAAAAATAAAAAAACATACACATGTCATTTTTTTTCCCTTCCATGTCCTTATTGGTTCTCATCTCTTTCGCATAACCAATGCTCAACTTATTTTCTAATGCACTTAATATGGAGGTTCCTGTTATTTCAAACAGAAGTTTATTGTAATAAATAGCTGTACAGTATGATCTGAAAGCTTTTCCATTTGGGCCTAATATTATGAATGCTTCCTCAGACATTTTCTTGGATCTTCACTTTGTACTCCCTTCTAATGAGCAAACGAAAACCTTCAACGAATTAAAAAGTGATTTATTGAAACAATAAACACGTAGAATGGACAGTACGGCACTTGTGTTTGTCCTCGTGTTTACGCTTTCAGTAACATCTAAAAGTTCATACCCATGTTGTCTGCACTAGATTGTTTTGATGTCTATTTCTGTTTCTGTCATTTCATTTTCTCTGTTGGTTGTTGGAGACCTCGGCTTTGAAAAGTGAAGGATAATAAAGGTACTAAGAAGCAGGACAATAGGTGACGCTCTCCCTTTATCTTGTTTGTTTTCTGTGTTTTTTGTTTTTTTGTTTTTTCTTTGTGTGTTGTAAAGAGGAAGGCTCCCTTTCATCTACGGCAATGACGACTTTGGAAACCTTAAAGAAGGCCTGGATGAAATTAATTTTTGTTCCTAAATTTACAGTGCTGTCGTCCCCCTTTTTTTTTTTTTTCTTGTCCTTTTGCTGTTTTAATTTCGTTCTCCCCCAGTCTTGGGATTTAACATCATGTTCGGTGCACACCAGCTCGGCTGCACTCTTGGCATTTCTTCTAAAGACCCTGAGCATTGTATGTTGCTGCAATGGTTGTCTGGGTCGTGCAGCCTCCGGGACTTCTTTGAGGACGAGGCGGAGCTGTCTGGCAGCGACGTGGGCAGCGACGGGGAGGAGGGGGAGGAGGACGAGGAGGAGGTGCTGGCCGACCTGATTGCAGCCGAGGACGGCAAGGAGGACAGCAGCAAGCTGCGGGAGGAGATCGGCCGTTTCCACTTGTGAGTGTCACAACCTGCTCTGTTGGAAGGTGTATCAACGGTCCTGTCGTAACTCGAACCTCTAGCACAACCCCTTGCCTAATCTAAGCTAATATATTGTAACCCAGCTTAAGCTGACATGACCTTTCACCTCCTAGTCTAACCTAACCTTTGACTTAATCTAACCTCACCTTTAACGTAATAGCCTAACCGACTTAACCCAACCTTAGCAGGATTTAACCTGGTCCTACCTTTAGCCTAATGTGGAGAAGCAAGTCGTCTGCTTCTCGCGCAGGAGTAGCAGTGATGTCAGAACGACACTGAGCTCTGATTGGCTTTGATTGGAAGGATACTGGGTAGACCTGAGATGCTAGATGCCTTGAGGTCTACCCACTATTCTTTCCAATCAGCCAATCAGAGCTCGGCGTTCAGACATCATCGCAGCCCCTGTGCAAGAAGCAGGCAAACTTACGCACCGCATAACTAACCTAACCTAACCTAACCTAACCTAACCTAACCTAACCAACCTAACCCAACCTAACCTAACCTATAGTCTAACCTTATGTTTAACCTAATGCAACACAATATTACCTAGCTTTGGCCTAATAATCTAACCTTACCTAGCCTACTAAGCTAACCTAACCTTTTGCCTAATCTAAGCTAACCTAATCCCTTCCTAATATTACCCCTAGTCTAACACAAACCCCTAACTTTACCTAGCGTCCTTAACCTAACCTCTGACTTAAAAGGACACTGCAGTGCTTTTTGAGGTTTTCGTTTTATAGTTAGAACTCAATCTACGAGCTCTAATCATCCTAAAGAACCTGAAATTACATTCATGCGCGGCCGATTTGCATATAAAGGGAACGATCAAAGTTCCCTGACACTTACCCGTTGGCGCAGAACGACAGATGGCGCTACCTAACCTAATCTGAATGAAGCAAACCAAAGTCTCCAAGTTCTGCAAAGCACCCATTAAACCAGTGCCTGAAAACCCAGAAAGCTTGATATTGTCAGAAAACTTAGTCCTATTAAAGTCATAGAAATTTTGAGGATTTAGTTCAAGACGTTAGAGTCGGTGTAATTTTTGAGTAGATATTACCTTATTAAGCACTTTCATCCATTCACACGGTAAGAAGTCTTCGGTGCATTTCTGGTTCCACCACAGAGTGTCTCTTATAACAAATCTTGATATAGCAGTGATAAGTATAGTGAACCAGAGTTGAAGTTTGCTGGCGACACTGCTAGAGTTTTAAATGCATAGCATTTATAGGACCAGCCCTTAGCACTTTTGTGTCTATGGCATGTAGCCTCGATGGTGATGTCATCAGCGTTTCAGAAGGTTTGCCATGATGTCGTCACATGAACACTGTGACGACACCAGTGTGACGTCATGACGTTATGTGGCATTGCGACGCAGCATCATCAGCGTGACACTGTGATGTCACGCAGCATCGTGACACTGAGACCTAACGTGACACCGTTACCTCACATAATCACATGAAATAATGGGATACTGTGACATCATGAGGGCACGGAAGATTTATACGTATATGCTACGCATTTGGAGTGCCTTTGTGAAATACCAAAATAACTTGCAGATTTTAAGGTACAGAGACGAGTGCTTAATGCTAGTAGTGGAAAATAAGTACAGGGAGAAACCCTCTCTTATCAAGGCCCTCTTTTGTATACCCTCTCGCTTTTCTCCTCCCCGGAGATTGGCCCGTCCTTCAAAATTCCTGCAAACGTGGCTTTCCTCCCTCTCCTGCCAATGGCCTCCAAACAGCAATGTGTGTAACTCGTGATAGAAAGTGTAGTGAAGGTCTTGTCAGAGCTAAAGTTTTTCCTGAAAAGACCCACTTTACTTTAAGGGGGTAAGTCTACAGTCACATAGCCTTGAAATGGAAGTTCTGAATGCGAATCTTGTCTTGAGTCTGTACCCCGTCTCGTTCCACACCACGGTGTAAGATATAATAGGTGTGGACACCGCACGCGTCGTAGCTGCCAGATAAGGTTCTCTCCTCGACCTGGTTTCAAATGGCGCCACCAGATTGCTCTTCGTAAGCAGGTAGTGGTAACCTCTTGTGGGATAGTTTTCCATGCTTCTCTATAAGGGACGTGCTTTTTTTAAAGTCGTTTTTTGGATGTAGCTGCGCCATGTACAACTTGGCGCTTGCGCTAGACATGTTGCTTAGACACATCTTTGTCATCAATTCAAGTTTCGCGCGTTAACGGCGGCAATAACAGTTTTATGAACGCTTTGAAGCGGAGAGATCTCTGGCAGCGTGTTCAAGCCAGCGTTCATCAAGGTCAGAGCAGACGCGCCTAGCGAAAGCGCATCGCCCAAATGCCGTGGCAATAAGGGACTTCTTTTTCTTAATGTTTGGTTGGCGGGGATGCTGTCACCATAGGCTACTCGGGCGCGCATCACTAGGACTTTATCTGGTCGATTGCATTGCAATGTCCGCCGTGCTGTGTATCCTCACCTAAAGAGTGTCTTATGCCATGTTCCACAATCAGCAAGCAGCTCTTGGACGAAGACAAGAGGGAGCTGAAGATCTACCAGGAGCTCCTTCTTGAAGACGGAGACCTCCACAGCGACGGAACTGGGCGGCAGAGACGCTTCCGCTGGAGAGACAACGGTGAGGAGACGGCGTGCGTGCCGTTTTTACCTTTTTCCATCATCCTTTGCAGGTTTTCCATAAAGCATACCATTCTTCCGGTCAACCTCTTTGTCTCATTAGGCCTAGTTTTCCTTTTACTGCTTGGACTGCTTTGTAACAAAACCCCCTATTTTCCCTGAAAGTTGTTTGTCTATCCATCTGTCCATTCCCCCCTGAATTTAGTTGTGGAATTGATGTCACGTGACATCGCATAGTATACACTAATTTAGTTTGCCTCCTATATTTAGTGGGCAAATTGACATCACATGACCTACATGCTAGCTTAGTTTCACCACTAAATTTAGTGGGGCAAATTGAAGTCACGTGACCTGACATCATGTGATGTGTAGTTTCCAGTTGAATATAAAAGAAATAGGTTCATTGCACCTTGAGGTGACTGTTTAATGTGTTACTAAATTTAACCTAAATACTGCATTCTATGCACCATAGAACTATGAAGGCCTGTCAAGGTCACTGCTAGTGTTTTGTTCCGAATAGAGTTTAGTTAAGCGGCCTAGATGTAGGGCCAGAAGTTTTATTTGAAGCTTCCACTCGGTTTTGAAATGAGGACATGTGTGCAGGGAACATCTGGCCCAAGTTTTAATTTGCTGCGTACTTCCCAACTGCAGAAATGAACTCAGAGTCCAGACAACAACGCCAATAGTTGCAGTTGCCTACAGGGTGGAGGTGCGCAGACCTTTGCACGACATAGATGTCAGTTTGTAGAGAGCACTCTGTTTGTTATGAATATGCAAGGCTTAGCAGTGGTTGTCCTACCCTCAGAGATGTCACCACTGCACCATTTGTGTCAAACTGTGCCAAAGCGCTTACCCGTGCTACTTCTTGCTACATTTCACCCGAATGCGATGAAGTTGCTCCAACATTGTGCCACAAGTTAATTTTGCTTTCTCAGTACTGAAACTAATACTTGGCTCTGCTGGCAGCAGTGAAAACATCACTTCAAATGTTGCAATATGGGAGAAGGTACACTTCTTCGCAACGGGTTGCACGAAGTTTAATGGTGCGAAATGAATGCTGGGGAAACTTGCGTCTGAAAAATGAAGAAAAACATGCAAAGTAATCGCATTTTATAGACTCTGCTCAACTCGCAAGTTCCATAACAGATGACATTGCCCCCTGCAGGAAAATTTGAATGTTGGTTTTGAGGTTGCCTACGTTCGCCGTTCTCTCTATAGCCATTCTGAATTTAGCGATAGTGAGTAGCATGCCGGGATGAGCAAAGTCGGGGTATTCTGAGAATGCAATTAGTTTGTTTATCTCAGAAAATTTCCAACGCTTTCCTTTATTAAATAAATGAATGGATGGATCTTCAGCACCTCAGTGCCCGAGTTTCCTTTTTGGGTGTCTGTCGGAGAGGTCGAGGAGCTTTGTGTTGTGACGGGCCGACGTCCCCTTTCGCCGACTCGATGTGCAGGTTCCGGAGACGACGGGGAGGCGCAGAACTCGGAAGCGGAAGACGGCGATCCACAGGCGGAGCCGGCGGTGGACGCGTCGTGGCAGCTGGAGCGTCTCGAGCGCCAGCGATGGCTCCAGGACCAGGTTGGTGCACCCGCCTCGCTGCCAGTGAAACGCGCATATTGCTCCGAGCACCGTGATGCGTCGGTTTCTAGCGGAAACTTTATAAAGTATGGGCGTAATATTAAGGTACAGTGTGGTAGAATAGGGAGAAGCGTTGGAACGAGGGGCACCCAGAAGGGGGTGCATAGGGGTTAATAACCCCAGAATTTCGGGCTTATTGACGACAAAGCGTTTCGGCGGTGTACCCTTAGGCCGGAGTCGCGCCGCTAATACGTCGTACAAAAGACAGCCTGCAGACGTTCTAAAGGCGTGTTTCTTACCTGTACAACAGACGTCGGTCGCTAAAAAATTGTTTGCAGCCACGTTCGAAGCATACGTACGTACGAAACAAACACACTTCAACGATGCCTGAGGCACGTCCGAAGATGCTTCCATCTTCGTGTCGCGGCGAATACCGATTCTTTTTGTGCGATGTATGAGCAGTCTGACTGCGGCTTTCTGGTCATCAAATGTGAACGACAAGCTCTATGGACGCAAGCACGGCAAAAGCTCGAAGCCGTCCTGATCTTAAAACCGACACCGTCAAAGTTGATAGCCCGTTGTTACTCATATTTACGTCGATGAGAGCAGTATAATGCGACCAGAGGACTCCGATCTTGCTCAAATATTATGGTCCCCGTTGGTCTAATTGTGGCTTCCCACAGTGATGCCTGTGCCCCATAATTTCAGTTTTGCTCACATTTGAAAAACATTTTCATACTCCCCCTCCCCCCCCCCCCTCCTTCCAAGAATAGGGTTCCCCCCCCCCCCCCCCCCTTCCCTTGAAAAAAGTTCTCTGGATGCCCATGGTTGACCGTGGCAGCTCTGACGCCAGAGCTCACGAGGTCGCGCGTGTGGAGAACACGTGCAACGCCGCGATCGACGTGCTGCCAGCAGCCCCCTTGTGCCAAGCGTTCACGACGCCGTCGTCGCCGCTCGGAGTTTCTGTATTTTGACCAACGGTGCAGTTTGGAAGTCGCAGTGTCGGCTTAGGGTGAGCTGGCCCCAGTACGGTAGTGTTTGTTTGTTTGTTTCCTCGGAGGATGTTTTGAATGGGGTGTGTTCCGCTAGTTTAGAGGTCGTCAACGCATAAGTGTGACGTCTAGACGGCTTCGGCGGAAAGGGAACAGACCCGGTGTCACATGCCTGGCTGCCGAACGGGCTACAGGCACGTGACGGGCGAAAAGACGGCGTCTCTTCTCGGCGTCCGAAGGTCACTGCCGCGAGCGACGTGTGGGAAAGGAATTTACTTGCACATTAAAACACGCACGCACGCAACTTGCCCCTAACACGGCAACGCGACGCCTGTTGAATTCTCCTCCGCCATGCGCTTCATGCGAACGGAGCCGGTCGTAACACTACCCCGCATTTTAGTATGTCAGGCTTTAGGCTCAATTGCCACAGCAGCCATCTTGAATGGCTCACCCTCTCCCGCGCTCGGGAGAGGGTGATGTAGCGGCCGTGCTCAGCCTCACGAGAGCAGAATGAGCCCTCGTGCATGGAACGCGCGCGCACCGGTAGCTGTGACAGCGCTGTAAAGCGCGTCCTATGGTAAAGATATAAACAACCGTTTAGAGTACCATTGGTTGATACTAGCTGAGACGCCAGAAAGTCTGGTCGGTACCATTTTGAGTGTTTGTGCGTATGGCGCGTGCTTTGCTCGCCTTCCTAAGTGACACAAACGCACGTGCTGGGCTGCGGAGATCGTGCGCAGGGCTGTGAAAGTGTCAACAAATTTAGAATCGCCTCAAGAGTGGGCTGGCGTATCTAGAGTGTGCCGGCCACCTGACGAACGCGCATAACTCCGCACCGTTTGATGCTATTCGCATTAACGTAGACAATCATTCCCAAAGGATGGGTTCTGCTGATTTTTCCTGTAGTGTCCTCAATATGGCATCAATTGTGAGGGAATCAAGGTTGCATAAAAGAGCCGGCAAAAGTAAAAACTGCACAGAGAGTCGGGCCAGATCAGAATCACATGCATGCAGCTCCTTGGGCCTCTTTCAGGTCATCTGTTGTGAACTGTCTCCCCCGGCAGCGTTAATCAAAATGCTCTTTAGTTTTACTAGCTGCTCCATACCAGGCTGTTCAAACTGCCGTTGAGTTTCACTCCGAGTGCAGTCTACAGCCGCAAAGTACTCCTTCCATAACGCTGCCTTGCAATCAAGTACAACTGGCGGAGAAGGTTTGTCGCTCATTTCAAGCCTTTTGGCGGTTTTGTCGGCCTAGCGCTGCGAGGGTCCTTAAAACCTAGCCGCATTGCAGTTGAGCTCGCGCAGCCCCACAACTCTTCAAACGCGACTTCAGACCGCAGACGGGACATTGCCTCGCAGAGTGCCTTTGCAGCCCCTTTGATACCTGCGGTGCGAAACGTTGAACGCTGCAGTACCCTTGCAAGTTCTTCGCATGAACCGAACAAAGCTATAGAAATATTTATTCCAAGCAGCGTTTCAAACATTTCCAGAAGCCTCTCATAACCATTCAAAATGGCCCTACTGTTGTCTGCAATCGAACATTCTGCTTGTAGCAGCTCGTTCATTGTCTCCTGAACTCATAGTTTTCAGCGAACCTTTTCATTGACTTCATTCTGACAGTCCACCTTGTTGGGCAAAGTGGAAGAAGGTTATTTGGCGTTGATCCGGCCTCTTCCGCCGCCTCGCTGACTGGACGAATTACAATAGATGAATAAACAGCTTCGCGTTTCTTCGAAGTCGGAGTGGGGGAGCTCAGCCCCATCCTGAGAAATCTTGGGGGTGCTCTGGCCCCCCCTGCCCCCCCCGGTTCCGGAGTCCCTGTGCCTTTGGTGCAGGGGTGGAAGCGCTGCGCCAATTGCGCCACCCTGCGCCAATTCACTTCCCTGCGCCAGCCTGCTCCAAAACGCCAATTTCAGCTTTTTTTTTTGTGTTTTTTTTAATTTAGCGGAAAACGGTCGGCCACTGGCCACCATGTGGTGTGTACTTTTGTTTAGGCGTCAGTGCGGGTGACTCGTACCAACTCGACTGGGGCTCCGAACCACGTGTAACCGCAGGGCGAGGCGTCGATTTTAGTTCATCGAGAGTGAGATGTCGATTTTGACTACAAAGAGCTTGATATACGAACACATCGGTTTGGTTTCGGGCATAGTTGGTTGGCGCGGTTGGAGCGCGCATGCAGTTGCCCGTGGTCCCGATTTGCCGTGATCGTGGGAGTTGGTGCCTCGGCACCGGTGGGCTAGCTCGGCCATCAACATGAGCAGAAGTAAGTGGTCTTTACTAGCTTTACCTGTTATTTGGTAGCGTACCATATTTTGACGCTTAGCCGTTAAGAAACACGTACTATGTTAGTTACGTTTGTTTTTCTTTGCGAACGCAGTTAAGAAACACGCGCTATGTTAGTTTCGTTTGTTTTTCTTTGCGAGCGCATGCACATGCGTCAACATGAGTAAAAATAAATGGTCTTTACTAGTTTTACCTGTTATTTGGTAGCGTACCATATTTGGACGCTTAGCCGTGAAGAATCGCGAGCACAGGCACATGCGTTCTCGAGCTCAATTTGTCTTGTCAAAACGAAACCAAAACCATCATTGTGTGCGCGAATGTGCACGCTGTCGTGTGTTGTCTCCCGCCGTCAGACCACTGGCGAAAACAATACCCGCGATCTTAAGCGAGTTGGTTAATTGGCAGTGCTACACACTTTTTTGTTTCTTTCCTTTAGCGTGGAGGAGTGGGGGTTACATCAGAAATGCCGTACAACACTCCCGCGCTGCCGATTCCTGTCGTGAACGCACCTTAACTTGCTATAGCCACTCTACTCGTACAAGTTTCGGGTATAGGTGTATCTGGTTGGGGGGGGGGGGGGGGAGGGTTGGGTTGGGGTTGGGGGGGTAGGGTAGAGAGAAGCTGGTGGGCTTTTTGTCACGTAAGAAGGCAGCCTGCAGTGGTTTAGTTTTCTGGATACATGTTTACAATTGGTCTATTAAATAGACGGTTTTGTACTGGCGTGGCTCAAGTTGTGCTTTTATTGTCGGGGCCTCCCATATAAAGTCTGTCATGACTCTGCCTGCTGCCGGAATGGTTCTCAAAGCCTTTCCTTTGCATAAATTGCCAATATTCCATATTTCAATGCAATAGAAATAGAAAGGTATGTATGTATGTTGCTTGAAAATTATTCTGGGATGTGCATGCATATATTTTTGCTACATTTTCACATTTAGCAACAACAAATCACTTTTAGACACCTGTTTGACCTCCGTGACCTGCTCCAAAACCTACTTCTACGGCTACAAAACTTACTTTTGCTGCTCCCGAGCTGCTCTAAAGCGAGCCTTTTACTGCTCCAAAACTGCTCCAAAGTGGGACTTTTGCTGCTCCCAGCCCTGCTACAAAGGCTCTAGCCCGCTTCCACCCTTTTTGGTGTAAAATAAATAAATAAAATAAAATTAGCAGATTTTGTTTCACATCCTATAAATACAGGTTTCAGAGTACAGGTTCCCGAATTGGGTAATCATGTAAACATCTCTCTTTTTCTGCTCCAGGCCGATGCAGAGAAAGCAGCGGAAGCTTCAGCCAGAGCCGCACGTCTCTCCGAACAGGATTCCCCCTCAAACTTCCCTCTTGGTAAGTAATCTGCACAGGGCATTGGAAAGAGTAAGTCGCCTTCCCTGCAGCAAGTCTGGTGTACTAGATTCGTCAAATGAGGATATTCGCTGAGCTCTGAAGCACTGCTGATAGTCGAGATACAAAGCTTCATTGAATCTCAATATTAGTTTGATGTATTGAACAGTTCATAGGTCGGTTTCTGCATATACCGTATTTACTTGCATAATGAACACTCATATATTGGGGGTGCGTTCATTACGCAGGGTAAAATTTTTGCATTTACACACTTCATGCAAATGTCATATTAGGTGCCAATATGACACAGCGAGGTGCTGTGGCACGTCTTTACTGATGGAGGCGCACCCACGGCTGGTCGGGGGCGCGCCACAATAACCATGCTTTATAAATTGCAAACCTTTTTAGGGCACTTTTGGTGTACCTTTTGCCAAAAAGCGCCTAAGAAGCTCACTCAGCACGGAGAGCAACGCGACTGTTCTTAGGCCTAACCACTCACGATTTCACTGTCTGAAAGCGGACCACAGACGATGGTGTGTTTGTTGACATCAATGCATCCGACAGGCAAAGAATGTCCGGGGCTGGGCAATTCCTCGACTCCAAGCTTCGTCAAGTGTGCACGCCCAATTGAAAATTCCAACTAGATTCCAATTGGAATTTCCAATTGGTACCAGCTAGGTTTTGGGACAACCAATTGGTCACTGCAATGGAAACCAATTGGAACCCTTTAAGATTCCAACTGGAAAATTTTTTCCCATTGGTGAGACCCATTGGCCGGTGTGCTTCCAATTGGAACCCACTAAAACCAATTGGTTCCAATTAAAACCAGTTAGAATTCCAGTTGGATCTAATTGGAATTTTCAGCTGGGCGCCGCTTGGTTTCACGGTTGATCACTTCCGCAACTACGCACTTGCAGCCATTATAGAGTGGCTTGGCTGGGCTTGAATTGGCCTGACCGCTTGGCGGCAAAAGGAAATTAGCTTGGTGGGCTTGGTGGCTAGCTAAGTTGGACGCAATTCGAGATTCGCAGAGCTGAAAAAATTAAAGGTGTGTTCATTACACAAGGGTAAAAAAAAAGTCCAAATATTGGTACCTGTTGTGTGCGATGCGTTCATTATGCGAGTTTGTTCATTATATGAGTAAATACGGTAATGATTTTCAAAGCCAGGAATTTGTAATGTACAAGTACCGTTGACACTTGCTCACATATTCCAGTGGAATTCCAATTACAGTCAAACCCGACTACTATATTGAACCCGTTTACATCGAATTATCCCTTATATCGAACAATATCTGTGCACAGCAATGTTACAGTGATAATATATAGCAAAAACTACGGTTACATCAAAACAAAAATATCAGCCGCTACCGATATATCGAACTGCCAAGAGCGTCGTTTTGTTCTTCAAACTGGCTTTCACCCAACGCGAGTGGCGGCATTGGGGAAAAGCCAGCTTGCAGAGCACGCTGGCTTTTTTTTCCCAAACGGCCGCGTTGAACGTTTGGAAGAAAAAAAATCTCTTTTGCGGAGGAAGCGGGAGAGAGTGCTCCGTGCTCCCTCTCCCCGCTCCGTCCACAAAAGAGAACATTATTTTTCTTCGGTGCGGCTGACGCGGCCGCCTGGAAGAAAAAAAGCCAGCTTGCTCTGCTAGTTGGTTTTCCAACTAGCAGAGTTGGAAAACGGCGCTCTGCAGGAGAAGGTGCTTCTGCTCGAACGTGCTCTGTGCTCTTGGCATAGTTCGGTGCTAATGCGCGAATATAGAAGTCAGCAGCCTCAGCATTTTGGAGTCCGTCGATAGCGTAGAAAAATATAGTTATCGCAGATGCAATGAAGAAAAAGCAGCAGAAGAGGCAAGACTATTTCATTGTGTTATATGTCAGCAGAAAGTGGATTTTTGGGAGTCAAATTCATTTTAACTTTTATATCGAATTACCCGCTATATCGAACTGGTAGACGTTTTTTTGCGAGTTCAATATAAATGGGTTTGACTCTATATGACTTTCACAAGACCACAAGAAAATGTATAATTTGTGAGACCTATAATCTGAATACAGTCGTATCCCGCTACGACGATGTTGACAGAACACAAAAAAAATGTTTGTTGTCACGAGAACTTTGTTATTGTGAAATCAATGTGAAATTGGCCAACAATATTAGTTGATGATGTATTAGTTGTGGTGGTACATGAACGAGCTTTAAATCCAGAAATCACTGCGCCTTTTTTTTGTATCGGAGAAGCATGATGCTATTCTCGTAGTCGGACAGCAGTTGCTCCGCAGTAGCGTCGTCATGGGCAAAAGTTATGATGATTTCGAAAGCGTCCACTTCCTGGGATGTGAAAGTCTATAGAGTCCTGCACAGCGTACCGTAAGATACCGGGGAAGCACCCACCCCACTTTCGCTGAAAATTTGGTTAGTCTAGGCATGGGCACTTGTCCGGTTGAAGCAGTAAAAACTAAGATGGCGGCAGCATGCACGAGAAGCGAGGGAACCGTGGCAGCATGCATACTTTATCCAGATGTGTCTCACAAAAGCCCTGGGACCACTGGTTTTGTTTCCAAGAACTGTCCATTGTCACACCGCATTATCTTGACCCCCATCGGTCCTGACGTGGCTACAACTGGGCTGCTGACCTCCAGCATTGTAAGGACCTCTGACTGTACCCAAGTGACCTAGATAACACAGTGAATGTTTTCCCCTGCCCAAGAAGTCTTTCCTTTCCATCGCCAGCAATCGAAGTACTGGGGGTGGGTGCTTAACATATTATCAGAATTTCGAAGTTTTGGAAATGTTAATGCAGCCGAATCTCATTAATTCAAACTCTCTTAATTCAAACTTGGGAATAATTCAAACTAACATGCAGGTCCCATCCTATGTGTCTCTATAGGAGGAAACTCCCGTTAATTCAAACTTTGCTTTATTCAAACATGTCTCGGTCCCCCTCGAGTTGGAATTGATGACATTCGACTGCGGTAGTGGGCGCTTGTCCAGAAGTGGGTGCTTTTCCGGTATTTTACAGTAGTCTTTATAACTTGAGAAACTGGAATTGCGAACAGTTTTCATGATTCGATTTTCATTAATACCTTTATGAATTTCGTTCATACCTTTACATTCACATCTGTCGGCATCAATGCCAACAAAGACGTGCCGAAATCACTTGGGATATCTGCCTTCTTTAGGGGCGAAGCTCCTTAAGGCGTGGGTCTGTCCTTCCTTTGTGGGTGTAGCTGTAGCCACTTCGAGGTTTAGTTTATGAATGGTCAAGAGACGGTGTGTTCCGGAATTAACTTTATGTAGAGATGACAGATGGCGCTTAGCTCATGTTATAAAAGGCACTCGCTCTGGCGCTGCTCGTAGTTTACTGGATGGAGGCAGTAGACAAGGCTGCGGAACGGCGAGCGCGCAAGGCGGCGTGCAGCGCGCGCTCGCAGACAGAATCCGGCCGTGCGAGAGCGAGAGGCCGAAGCGTGTCGTCAGGCTGCTCGGGCGACGCCGCCAAGATCCAGCCGTGCGAGAGCGGGAAGCCGAATCGCGTCGTCAGTCTGCTCGGCGACGCCGCCAAGATCCGGCCGTACGAGAGCGGGATAGCCCGAAAGCGGCACCGGCAGCGGCGCCAAGGGGATCTGCAGAACGTCAGGAAACTGGAAGCTGCGAGAAAGCGCGCGTATCGGCAGGCAGACCCGATGCAGCGCAGAGCTCGTGAGTCGTCTGCAAACGCATCACGCGAGCTCAGCCCGAAGGTGCCGACACGCAGGTTTAAGCGAGACTTTCTAGGACGTTCACCTCGTGATTTGTTAGTACTACACACGCACAGTGTTTCTCACGTCTTTACATGGCGATGAGTGGGCGAACACGGAAGAATCGCTGGTTTACCGACGATTCACTCCGGAGCTTCGCCACTCATCATCATTCACCACGTGGATATGCTGTGACTTTTTTTTTCACTTGCCGCCTTGGTGATAATACGTGTCTTTTTAAAGAGAAAGTGTATCTTCTAGCACAGGGGTGTTATGCTGTCACATTTGGGAGCTTCTGATGAGAACGATCTGTTTCTGTTTGAAACCAGACCAAATCCTTGCGCAAGTAGTGCATTTTGAGTTTGAAGCAAATTTAAAGCGAACAGTGGTTTTTGCTACATATTTTCTATTATGATATTGAGTAGTTTCTTGACCGACAACCACGCTCTGTCAACTCGCTCGCCATAGATGTGACTTGGCTGGGCTTGAGCCCAAACGTCATGCAAGTCAGCCTCTGCAGGGAGTTTGGAGGCTTTAGAGCTCTTGTGAGCGCTTGGGTAGCATCGTCTTCACCACCGAATGATGCTACAATGTTTACATTTAGTTTCCAGCCTCCAAGCAGCAGTTTGCAGGGCGGCTGTGCTTTCTTTGGCCGTGTAGTGACATCGCGAGTGACAACATCGAACGGGAAGATGATTTTATATTTTTTTAATTTATAAAATAAGACACGTGTTTTGCTTTTTTTTTTTTATGATAAGTTACTTCAAAGAAAACGGCATTTGTAAATTAGACCAGGGCCGTACCCAGAAAAAAATTTCGGGGGGGGTTTTCGGGGACAACGGCGGCCATTTTGAAAATGTCTATTGTCTTATTTTCGCCTATGAATGATGTGCATCAGTGGCATATAATGGAGAGTCATAGCAAACCGGAGAACCGGTCCCGGTTTGGTACCCGGTAGCCGACCGGCGCCACTGCGCGTGCGCAGAGGTGGAGATTAAAATCGGCTGGCTGCAAATGCACCGACCATGTACCACGCACTATACTATAAAATATTTTTCGGGGGGTCAGAACCCCCTAACCCCCCCCCCCTGGTTACGGCCCTGAATTAGACAATCGAGTTTTTATTTTTTTATGAAAGCTTCATTTTAGTAACACGGCATGTGATAAGGCGTTTGTTGTGGAGAGACTTTTGAGATGCTACTCTCTATGGACAAGAGACGGGAAAATGGAAATACTTTGTTTTTGCAGAAATTTCGTTGAAGTGGCGTTCGCTCTAGCAGGATTTGACTGCAGCCTGTAACACAATGATTTCGATTTTGGTGCTTGGCCCCTGCAGAGCAGAAAAATTAATGTCAAGCCGGGATAAAAAGAGATGGAGCCCTCGAATAAATAAAAATTAAATCAAAGTCTGGTGTGGTAAAAGCAATGATAACATCTTTCTTTTACCTTACCGTATTTTCAGAAAAGTGACGAGTAATTTCCTTTCGAGGTGTGCAGCCTCTAGAAGCAAGTGAGCAACGCCATCATGGGTGTACGGGTATTACCGAGGCAGAAAGAAAAGCTTTGCTACTAGTCGGTTCAAAGTGAAACATATTTTTTCTGAATTCTTGAAATCCTAAATTCCTCCCTTCACCATTTTTAAATATTAGTTAAATGATATGCCTTCCGAAGTATGCAAAATTCACTAATACTACAGAAAAGGTCTCCCACACTCTCATAGGTACAGGGGAAAAAAGATGTATTCCTAAGTGTAACCGCAGGAGGAGCTTAAAATTCTAATCTGGGAGTTGACACTTTCATAGTGTGATTTTTTTTTTATAAAGTTAGATCCGTAACAAGTAAATATTCTTTTGGTTTTCTTCCATTCCCTTAGGACTAATTTCACAACTACTACGCATGTCCTCACGAAAGCAGAACACGAAGCTTCCCCGATACAAAATGACGGGACGGCAGAAACAAACCTCTAAAAGGCGCTCAAAACGGGACGTCTGGCCACCGTAGGCTTACCCAGTGCTGCCAACCTTAGGAATTTTTCCCTAGATCTAGGAATTTCCGTCATCGTTTAGGGGCAAAGGGAAATTTGTTCAAATCTAGGGATTGTTTTTTAATGGGTTTCAGAGGGCTTTAGAGACACGTTCCTTCCCTTTTTCCTCCTCGTGCCGGCCGAGTGCAGCGGGAAAAAGGCTTCTTTGTATATTGTCGGGGCCAGAGATAATCTCCAGTGGTAACAACAGCGATTTTGGGGGGCCACACAAGGCCAAAGTAACAAAGTTTAATTATGTAAAAAGGTTTTAACGAAGCAAATTTAACCTTTAAATGGCCACCCAACTACAGGAATCTGTTCTTAAGCTACTCCATAACAATAATCTCAATATTGCCACTAATGAACACATTTGCTGAAAATCTAGAGAAATCTAGGGAATTTTGCGATAAAATTCGGAGAAGCAACGATTGCGGAGGTTGGCGACACTGGGCTTACCTCATTCGGCACCGGTTTTCGCGTCTCCTCAACAGCCCGAATACAGGAGTCCAGGCTGAGCAAGAGGGAGGGCGCCAAGACACCGGCCGTCTGCGGCTCCTTCCTGAAGCTGGGCACGTCCGTGCTGGACCGCATCGCCAACCGCATCAAGGTGGCGGCGCTCGCCGAGAAAGATGGACTGGTCACCACCAAGAACTTCGTCTTCGGGACCACCGACGACAAACCGGTACGGCTTGGCTCTAGCCGTCCTCGCTGGCAACGAGGCAAACTGCGGTCCCGCCGATCCGCGCTCAGTGGGTTTGGACACCGTATAACGGAGATTTGTGGTGCACCTCTAAGGTCACGTGGATTTTCAGATCTTTGCCGTTGGTTTGGCATGCAAACCCCTGAGCTTTGTTTCAAGCTCATGCCACTTTAGGTTCCAGTCATGGTGCGTACCATCAAGGTGCTCCTTCTCTTGGGCTTATCGTGTTTGCACGATTCTAACGCGCAGGCAGATTTAGCTTCCAGATAATCTAAAAGTAAACTGCTGCCGATTCTACTGCGTGAGGTAAAACAATGAAGATTGAACACATACCTCATAGAACAGATTGTATGAAACACACACCAACACAAAAAAAATGCACACTAGTCACCGTTGTCAGAGTCCGACGATGGTTCTTCACTGTCCACAGAGGTGATCCCTGCTTTTGTCTAAAGCATTTTAAGTGCCGCGCTTCTTGTTCATGTACGAGTGCACGACCATCACCTTTGGGAAAGTCGTCTTCCAAACAACTCTTTGCGAGCTCGTCAGGTGGCTGGGATTGCGAGGCTACACTGTGCTGTTTCATTGTTATCTTTTCTGCCAGCGTGATGGCCTTTCGTTTAAATAAAACCTCCTAGTGGAATCTTTTTTTGTTTTTCCGTCTTAAAATGACAGACACGAGTCCGTAGACGCGAGAGAATGCGTAATACGGATACCAAAATGGCGAACGTAAACAAACGGTCACGATGGCGATGGGGCTAGCCTTCTAATACCGAGCATTGCGTTTTTCTTGAGCTTCAGTTTTTGGTTTCGATTGTAACGCGCATGTAATTTTGGGCACCGATTTTGGCAAAAAAAGTGTGGTTTAGAATTGTACGAACAGGGGCGACGCAAGCTCAAAATTTCAATTTCTTCCGAAAACATTTTGTTTTCAGAAATTTTATATTTTGGTTTACTAACTGCCGACGCATAGTTTCAGAAAGTTCTATTTATAAATATGCAGTATTTATTTAACTAAAAATTATTTTCGGCACGCCGGCGGCCGCACGCGATGTCCCGCTGAGCGAGCAAACGGCGAAGTTCAGCGTTTTCAAACTAGGACTAGAGTGCCTCAATGTTGTTGGCCGCTGCACCTTGTGGAGTGGGGACAACTCTGTCGTCTGCTAGAAGAGCGGCCATTTTTCCTCGCTTGACGCGCCGGGTACATGGAAAAGAGCGCGTCGCATTCCCCGTTGAGCTCCTTGTACTGTTATTGGGTATGATCACTTGGAAAATAAAAGAGGACTGCTTTAAGGAACGCGTCACCTCACCCCTGAGTCACGTGTGCACCTGTTTTATGATATAAAATGACGATTTAGTGCGCACATATGGCGAGTCCGTTGGCAAAAGTGCCATTGGCTGCCGCTTAGGTTGTGATCCGCTTCTTGCTGATGGCCGATTTATGTAAGTTTGTGGACAGTGTGTATGTGTGGTACCGTTTTGTGCGACAGATTTCGGTATTTGACGTTGGATTAAATGAGTAAAATGAAAGGCAGTCACCAGCGAGGCGGAGACCGCGATTACGCTGAGCTCGATATATCGCCCTTTTAATTCGCCGGTATTATTGCCTAACAAAATTAAAATGATAGATGGGCTGTGATTTGTATTTGGCTGGCCTGGGGCAAACTCTTCGAGAAATCCACGCTTTTAAAGGTTATACGGATGTTCATAATGAGCACTGTAACACTTGCACTACGAGCTTTTAAACTAAAAACAAGAAATTTGTTTTTTTTTTTAATTTGCATTTATATTGCATAAGTTAAGAATTTTATTAGGCCATCTATCCCGCTTGTTGGAACCGCAATCGGTGTCAACTTTTGCCATCCGTCGGCTCTGTTCTGCTCGTAGGCACTGGGCTCAAAGTGGGCCTGAAAATAGAGCAGGGGGCATCATTAGAAAGAAGTAGGCTCTAAAGCAAACTTGCTCTCAATTTATTTTTCTTAAATTTGGCAATCCATTACAAACATGAGTCTATTTAACATGCTAATGCACACTAAGGGCAAATGTTCAATATCTAACTTAAAAGCGTTCGTTATACTAATGGGTTCTCTGCAAGAAGAACTGTTCATACACCAAAATAACGAGTATGTGATACAACGCTAGTGTCATACTTCCCCAGGCTGGGTCAACACCCTTCCCAGAGGTCCTGATGCAAAGTGTACACAAGCTCGTGATGCAATCACCCCAGAACCCCTCAAAAAACTAACCCCCCTTCCCGATTGCCCGGTATTTACACTCACCCTAGCAGCGTCGACCGAACGGCCTACACACCCCGAGACTGCGAGTAAGCAAGGACAACACGAAATATTCTTACTCAGTAACATTCTGTCCTGAAGCCGACCAGCACACACGAACCATAGCCTCTGAGATCAGCGCGCTCGCGCTACTACACAAACATTCCTTGCTGGGTGATTGCATTTTACTGGCGTACGGGAGAATAGAAAGAAGTCGGATCGACGGGTGGCTATGCCAACGACAGGCGAGCAATAGCAGCAGCAGAGTGGGTAGGTATCTACACGTATTTACTCGCACAATGAACGCACTCGCGTAATGAACGCACCCCCCAAGTCGGCTCTCAAAATTTCGACTTTTTTTTCCCTCGCGTAATAAACGCACCCCCAACTCGGACGTCAAAATTTTGACCCCCTCCCCCCACGCGCGCGAAATGAATGCACTTTTCTATCCTGGTGCAGTGAGGTCGTGAATGCATGGGCAGCGTGGGCGAACAAAACACCTTGCAAAAGGCGTTAAAAAATAAAAAAATCCAGCGGAAGCAAGAAAAAAAAACATGGAGAGGAGCTTTTTTTTTTTTTCTTGCACAGCGCAGTCTGGACTTTGGGTCGCGCGCCTCGCGGAAGGAGATAAGAAAAAGAAGCGGAGAAGTCCTCGCCTAAGCGAAGCAAAACAGCTTGCGAAAGGCGGCAAAAAAGAAAAAAAACACGGAACCAAAAGAAAAGAAAAAAAAACATAAAAAGGAGCTTTCTTTTTTTCTTGCTTTTTGCACAGCGCAGTTTAGTTTCCGGGTTGCACGTCGCGCGCCGCGCGCAAGGAGATAAGAAAGAAAAGCCCCCGGCTAAGCAAAGCAAAACAGCTTGCGAAAGGCGGCAAAAAAAAAGTCCACGGAACCAAGAGAAAAAAGAAACATAAAAACAAGCTTTTTTTTCTCTTTTTTTTTTACACAGCGCTTTGGCTTGGTTTTGAGGTCGCGCGCAAGGAAATAAGAAAGAAAAGCGGAGCGGAAAGAAAGAAATGCGCAAGAAAGAAAACATGGAGAGGAGCTTTTTTTTTGCGCATCGTAGTTTGGTTTTCGAGTCGCGCGCCGCGCGCAAAGGGATAAGAAGTTACGTCGATGTTTCGGGATAAAAGGGCCTTTCATTATGCGAGTAAATACGGACGCAAAAATCTTACCCCGCGTAATGAACGCACCCCCAACTTTGCATCGATTTTTCGGGAAAAAAGTGCGTTCATTATGCGAGTAAATACGGTATATAACATAATCGTTCAGGACCTCAGCCAGTACTTCTAAACAATATTTCCTACGGTGAATGACACAGGGATCGGAAAGAAACAGTGCTGCTACTCACACTGCACACAGACGAGGAGCGGGTCGGCTCCTAGTTGTCCCTTTTTATCTGCGTCAGCCACAGTCGCTTCCGTTTGGCGTTCGTTGGAATGTTGAATAGCCTCCACCCGTTTCGGGAGTTATTTGAGCACTTCGGCACGCAGCAACCCGGCATTGTTGTCGAGGCACCCTAATTGCTGTGGGTACGAGGCCACGAGGCGACCTCCCGGTATCACGCGTGCAGCGTCAACACAACGCGAGAGGAAAATGGCTGGCCGCCACCGGGAGCGGTCAGGGGAAACGGGGATCCCCGAAAAGGCGGCACTTGCCCTCCCTAAAGATGTCGCCACTCTAGCAAGGCGCAGCGGCCAACAACATTGAGGCACTCTAACTAGGACTACTCCACGCCCGTTCGGTGTAGCTGGGACATTTTAACCTTGTTAGAAGCACCGTTTCTTCTAGTTTTTGCCGCAAAAACTTCCTACGTTAGAGGTATCTTTCGTCCCAGGAAAGCCCCGCGTATCCAAACAGAAAAAAGAGGCAAATACGATACGAGCGATTCCATTGGTGGAGAACCAAAACCGCGCTCACAATTGGCCGTGCTTGGTGATGTCATGCCTTGTTTACGTCCATCGCGCTCTTTCTTCAGACTCTTTCGCTCCTGATCATATCACTACATCGCAGCTCATTAGATTCGTTTTCCTCTTTGCTCTTGGTAGTTTTTCTGCCAATGAATGCCTGCCATCAAAGCTAGCATTCGTTGTAGCTTGGCTGATACTCTCGGTCTCGAAAAAGAGGTTGGTCATAAGGACGCCCTCAGAAGAGGCACCGTACCGTCGCTGCCATCGCCATCACCACCTTCATCGCCGGCATCGCGATATTCCAGTTCCCAGCTGACATCAGCGCCTAATGCATTAACATCAAATGCTGAGGACCATCCAGTCTTCACTAAATCGGATATCCTGACAGCGTTTGAGCGGAAGCTTGGTCTCCTTGAGTGCAATGTGGACGACGGCGAAACGGCGGACACTCCTGTTGAAGAGCCTCCGGATGGTCATCACCATCTCAATGTGTCGGCCGTGCAAAGTGCTAATTGACACTTTAGGCACCCCAAGAGCCACGGAAGAGAACTCAGTTTGCGAGAATCGGGGACTGGTGCCAATCTGCAATTTGCTGTTGGATGCGCGTCTTGCTGAGACATCGTTGCCACACCGCACTCACCATCAATCGGCAAGTCTCGTCAAAGCAAATTAGCGATGCGTTTGGGCATTGTTGGAGAGGCTGTGGCATTGGCTTTACGAAGTTCACGAATCTCTTTGGTGGCCTAAATGCTCTGCCTCCTATGCATTTGAAGTCTCATCAGAAGATTGCGTCTAAAGTGCACGATGCAGCGATGCTGGCTGTGAGCGCAGTAATGAGGAAGCTTCAGAAGCTGTCAGAAAGACGCAACCGGCTGCGGATACCAGTGCTGAGAACGACCTTCTAGACATCTGCATAACCTTTGATGGTACGTGGCATAAACGTGGACACACATCACAGTTTGGAGTTGGTGTTGCTATTGAGCTGGAGACTGGTTTTGTTATCGACTTTTCGGTGAAAAGCAAGTACTGCCATGGGTGCCAGTTGGGCCCCAAGGAAGGAAGTGAAGGATTTGAGGAGTGGGCAGGTAGTCATAGAGGTACCTGCCAGAAAAACTTCAGAGGGATCTTCGAATGCGATGGAAGTGGCGGCTGCTGCAGTCATCTTCAGCCGCTTCGTCGAACTGCATAACATGCAGTATGTCGCTGTCCTGAGTGACGGTGACAGGAAGGCTTTCACACGTCTTGAGCTTGAGCCTTGAGCCTTGGGCATGAGCCTTGAGCCTTGAGCTTTATTACAAGCCTATCCAGGAAGAAGATTATGTAAATCATGTGGCAAAGAGAATGTATGCGGGATTGGAAAGCTGAAAAAGGCCGAAAAAGGACTCTGAGGCAAAGGAAAGCTCACCAATGTCGTCATGAAGAAGCTCACAAGTTACTACGCATGTGCCTTGAAGGACAACGCCCTGACGTTGAGAAGATGCAGCGAGCTGTCATTGCCAGCTTTCTTCTTACCTACTCCACAGACCAGGAGCCCCGACACATAGCCTGTCCGGAAGGCGAGGAGTAGTGGTGCCACCATAACCGCCACGAGGCTCTCAAAGCAGCAGGGAAGCCTACGGCAGCAAAACCACACCGACCAGCCTTCTCTAAGGATGTTGCAAAGACTTCCTCGTTCGATGCTCACACATGAAAACCCAAAATGCAAATGAGAGTTTTAACGCGCTCATTTGGAAGCGTTGTCCGAAAACGGAATTCGCCTCACTGCGCACCGTGGAGACTACTGTCGCTCTAGCAGTTCTAGAGTTTAAACTCGGTCCAAGAGGCTTCAAAGGGCACTCCTGCAGATGGAGATCAGCCCTGGAAGCCACCAGGAGAAGCACTCCTACAAGGCGAGTTGGGGCAAGATCGCTGAAGGTAAAAGACCAGGCACTTCACTCATCGAAGCTTGCCTCAGCAAGCGGTGCAAGCTTGAGGCTATAGTCCGGGAGCAGCACAGCGAAGCCGAGGGTACCACACATGCTCCAGGTGGTATCCTCGGCTTGTTGCTATACTTGCACACCGCCGATCCAGAAGGGGTCCCCAAAACTGAAGGAAGAGACTATAAAAGGATTTGTTTCTCAAAATCGCTCGATATCAGAGCGGTTGTCGGCCAGTGTGGTTCCAAAATCACACTGTTTCATGATGGTCACTATACCTTGTCTCATCCTCCGATGGACTATAAAGGCCAAAGCCACGGGCCGCCAGGTCCAATCACGTTACACGCAAAGCTATGACACGCTTAACATAAATTAGAGGAGGGCGAATAATGCTGTGAATCAAGAACGCTGCATCATTTCTATAGCTTCGACACTGCAAAGAGTCTGTATGTCGCGGCTTTATTCGCGGTGTAAAATTCATGAGTCACTCAGTGCTATTCAGTTTGAACCACTGTCCACCCATACCCATTGATGACCCTAGACGCAGGCACCGACACGTGCATCGAAGCGAAAAACCACGCAACTTTTAAGTGGCTTCTGATTGGATCTGTGGCCCGTAGCTTTTACCTTTAGTCCATCCTAGGGTGAGACGAAGTATAGTCAGCAAGGAATGCTGAGGTTCTCAGTGTGTTGTTATTGCCCTGAATACATGTGTGGGGGACGTATACAAGGCAGCTGCACCCAATGGACAATATGGATCAAGCTGGATTTGATGGCATCAAACACCCATTGCCTGCAGTTTTAATTTAAATTGCTACTACAGGCAAATCTGGAACCGTGGTCGCAGTGCCGTCGAAATGAAGAAGAGTGTTTATGTTCACTTTTGTTACTGTTAAAACAATTTGAATTATAAAAACAATAAGAATATTTGCATTTTGCATTCATATTGTTTTATTAGTCAGCACGGGTTCTATTTATCGGGGAACTGACAACTGTTAATAGGGGCAAGACATGGATGAAGTAAACACCTAGTGCAAACCATCTAAGGAAAAACACTTTTTCAGGCAAAATGTTTATCTAATAATCTGACGTAGCCTGCGGGCTCTTTGGTTTTGCTAATGCTGCATGGTTAATTTGATTCTTTTCACGCCATTTTCAGCAGAAGAAGCGTGTCAGCAGCAGTCAACCTGGCCAAGGCCCCACTGTAAAGAAGCCAAAGATGGACGCTTCCGAAGAGCCATCGACACAGAGCAGCATCTTCAACTTCTTATGATACTAGTTCTCTTGGTTTTAGAATTGTATTCCCAATAAAGCTATTTATGAATGTACGATATCATCAAGATCTGGAAACTGTGTGCTCCTTGTTTCCAAATAAGGCTATCCCATACTGTAAACAAATTTATTTTCGCATGCTCAATATTTTGCGAATTAGGCACAGTGCGGTATTCGGAAATATTTCTGAGGGCACAAAATTTCGTAAATGTGGATGGTGTGCTATGTATTTATTACCATTGAAAAACATTGTCATGTATTTTTGTTTGTTTATCTGTTGTTTTTTTTGCATGTTTATTAGCAAAAGTTAGGTCCTCACAAAAATGAAATCGCTTACAGTACAGTTAAACCCGCTTATAACGAACAGCGAAACGCTACGATCAGTTCGATATAGCAAGTAATTCGATATAGCAAAAACCATTTACAACGAACTTCCACGATGTGTTCGTTGTAAGGCGAGAGCTTCTCTTTCTTTCTCATCTCTTCGCTTCCGCCTTGAAACAACGCACCTAAAGGTTTTTTTGTTTTTGTTTTTTTGCATGCATGCAGAGTTTTTTTTTTTTAGCTTATTTCCCCTTTTGAATTGCTTCTCTTTGTGGGCAACCATTTTGAGATGAAAACATTTTTTTGTGCGTGCGTGCAGAGTGTATTGTTTAGCTTTCTCCCTTCTGAATCGCTTCTCTTCGCTCAATTTCGTTCGCAACTTGAGCTTTAAGAATTTTCTTTCTTTCTCACTTTTTTGGGGGGGAGGGGACAGGCTAGAAGACGACTGTTTGCGTGTTTTTGGAAGCCTTCAGCGGGGGAAACGTTTGATATAGCCAATATGTTGTTCGTTATAAAAAGAACATTTTACATGCATTTTGACTTAAATTTTCCGTGAGTTTGATATCGACAATAATTCATCTGTACGTGGGTTCGTTCTAAACAGGTTTCACTGTATTTAGTTTCTTATACAGGACGTTTCCGAGTGCTATTCACGCATAGAAAGATATTGTATAAATAAACCAACAAATGGAGTGCATTGAAACTTTTTGCAAAGGTGTCTTGAGGTGGTGCATTTATTACCCAAATTTCATGAGTGAGTTTCCAAAAAAAAAAAAATGTAAGCCTTAAACACTATTTTTTTTCTTTTTTGATTGATTGACTGAAAGTTGTTTGATTGACGCTGTTACTCATAGGTGGCAGCACCACACACTGCCGGATCTGCTTTTGGGTGTTCATCTCGAAGAGGCTTCCAACGTTTCTGCTTTATGTTGTGCCACTGAGGAGCAACGTCGACCAGGCGGTTTTTTTGCCCGTTTTTTATGTGCTTAAGAAAAAAACTGGATTTCGTTGGCTTGATGGGGTACTCCGGCAATTTTTCGAGCTACCCCAACTATATTTTCAGAATCACCAGCCTTTACCCTTTCCTGTATGCTATTTATAGCATCGCAAAATTCATAATAGTTATGGTGGAATCGGCAAGTGAAAATGACACCAAAAACAAACTTTTCAGTGCCGTGACGTCAGTACAATGATTTCGCAAGAACTATTCTGAATTTCGCAATACTGAATAGCACATGGGAAAGGGTAAAGGCCGGTGATTCTGAGAATATAGTTGGTTGGGGAATCTGCAGCACCCATTAAATTTTAGTATGATAAATGCATAACCTAAAGACACCTAAGTGAAAAATTTAATTACACTCAGTTAATTGGTTTGTTTATATTAATTTTTCATGCCCGAGCTGCTCTCGGAAACACCCTGTGGATACGATTGCTGTCACGAGTGCAACCTGTCCCCCTCAATTCACGGGTGATTCTGATGGCGCGATGGCTTTTTAAGAGACCACATAAATCTGTTTCTCACCGTATCATGCTACAATTTACTAAAATGGTGGCTATAGGTGGATGCGTTTATTATTTGAAAGCATGAAAATATGAGCTCCCCAAGTCGATAAAAAAAACAAGTAAAGCGTTTTTCTGTGAAATCTTTTCAGGTAAGCCTTTTCATTTTTCACGAAATAGCGTTGTAGATTGAAGTGGCATTTGTTACTGACAAAAAGACTGATGGAAGGGAAAAAATAAAAAGGCTTACTCTGGAGCGAGGCTATAGAAAACACGCTTATCACGGCGCTGGTTTGGCTTTCGCTGTTTATCACCCGCTTGACATCTCTCATTTTCTGGCCCACCTTATGTTTTCAAAAACATGCGCTGTGGCCACGGTAGAAGAAACGCATTCAGGTGATGACTGGCCGCTCTTCTTGAGGGAGGAGCGACCAGATTTTGTTCGGAGCTAGCCTCGAACCAGGAGTAAATTCCGCGCGTACCGCGGAGGGCGCTGCGATGTGGGGGGCTCTGGGGTCCTTTTCGACGGCCACGGTGTCGGCGGCGTACCGTGCTCGCCTTTTTCGTGGTGTGGTGGTGGTGTGCGTGCCGGTGGCTGGCCTCGTGATTTTGCTATGGTGCTGTGCCGATCGCAGGTGCCACCATCGTGCACCAAGGTGAGCCTTAAC
>JAZHYW010051317.1:0-64375 GCA_037355805.1 Ixodes ricinus
ACCTTTTAGAAATAATATTTAAAAAAAAGTGCTGATGACATGTACGTAAATAATAATTCCGTGTTGTCGATTCATTTCCGCTCGGAAACATGCTCTCCTCATACAGTGTGTTTGCACATTATGCACTATTTTGTTATTTTTGGACTCATTATGGCTTCATCTAAATAGTTGGTTCTTACACCGCCCTTTCTCACAATTCAACCGGAACCACAATACCCTGCTAGGTTACAAGCAAGCTTTTTACTCGAGGATGTGGCTCGACTGCACAAACTTTCTCTCAGCAGTAGGAACTTCAAAAAATAAAGTTCTGAGCTCAGGGCGTCTAGCCAGCAGACAGTACCTTTAAAATCAAAGTATTCTCTTATCGTGCTGCTATGAAAAGTGCCAGGAAAGCGAAAACTGTCGTATGAAGAGTTTTTTTTTTCATTTCTTTTGAGCCTAGTAAATTGTGCGACAGGGCGACAACAGTGTGCTTGTTCTTGTTTTATTGAAAAATGCCAGCACATTGGCATTTTAAATCTTGTCATTACACCAAGTGTGGACCCAAAGTAGTCGTAGAAGCAAATCAAAGGTAAAGATGTCACTGGCGTGACGGCGAGTTTACAAAAAGCTGAAAGCACGGGGTTCCTACTTTATGAAAGCTCTGATGTTTCGCTGGGAGAGTCAACTGCTTTGCAAGATGAAACACCATTGCTGTATTTTCCCCAAAAATTTCAAAATATAGCACCTCCCCCCCCATATTAGCGTAGTCCTCAACCTTTTCGGAGGTGGGCTATGTGGCCCTTACACTCGAATGAGTTTGAGACTCCTGGTGTACATTGTTTTACGAAGAGAATGGCCATTTGCTTCATTAACTTGGGTATTTTATTTACAGTGCTTCAGTGACGCCCCTTAGGAAAAGCCTTTCTGGTGAGTTTGGCTGTGCTTTTCTGGTTTGCATAAAGCAATCGGCATGTTTGTCATTCATTGCTGACACTTATGGAATGCGTCAAATTATATCGAGGCTTTTTGCGTTTCATTATGGTATAACCATCGCAAGAAATTTTTTTCAACACGGAATGTTTTATCAGCCAATTTTCATAGAGTTCTGGGACGTTTGGAGCTGTGCAACAGCCCGCTGTAACGAAAAACTTGCACTGAAAAGTGTTTTGCCCATAGGCAACGACATAAAAGAACTTCAGTCGCCCTGTAGCATTTGAACTTGCCACCTTCAGATTGTGAGCCAAGTGCTTTGCCGACTGAGCTATCCAAGGTTGGTGATTGGAGCATCGAACTTGAGGGCGCGGTGCGTGAAGGCGCGGCGCATGCTTTGTGGCCTTTTGTGTCATGCCGAGTCATTTCACGCGCGTGTGTGGGAAATGGGAACAAACCTTCGGTAGGTGGTGCCGTTCACACGCTCTTGTCTTCTTCCTGGAAGGCCTATCACACATTCTGCGCTTACCAATCTTTGTCAGCGTAATCAAGCTTGTATAAATTTTTACAGATCAAACCGTTTCACACAAAATATGGCTCCTAAAGGCAATTTTGATCGCAGCGTTACGAAGTTTCTGAGTAAAAAGTGCCCGGTTTGACATAAATTATCGCATTCGAGTGTTGCCTGAAGCAAGGTGCTTCACATTTAATAGCTAGAAATGGTCACATTCTTTGTGAAAACATGCTGTAGATATGAAAGAAGTGACCTCCATCTGTTCATAATGATTCGGATGGCAAGATCGTGAAAGGGAATATATGAAGTTTGTTTTATCAACTAGTATCCACCCCTAAATATTTGTCATAATTGTCTCAACATCTTTGGTAGGCACTTATGTTTTATATGTTATGGTATCTAACTGGAGAAAACATTGTAGGATATTTCGCTTCAACATTATATAGAAATAGAATACAGGATATACACTTTTTTTTTTATCATCTGTGCAAGCGCAGCAGCATTAATCGGCTGTTTCCTTCTCCCTCTTCCCCCTCCCAACCTTTGTTTTCTTTTATTAGCAGAATTCTCACCTCCAAAGGGTGATTTCCAGACTAAGGTTTTGCTATTTTCATTCAGAATTTCAGCGACAGTAGTACTGAAGCTTGTCAGGTGTCTCAAATTATGATATGCATTGTTTTGAATGGGATTTACCCCTTAATTTTTTAAACATGATTTACCACTGTTGTGCATCCTTTAGATTATTTCCACTGACCTCCATTTGGGGTTGTTTCCAGGTCGCTTCGAGAGACCCTGGGCAGCCGAGCCGTCTCAGGATATGGACGAGCTCGTTGGGCTCTGTTCGGGATCCTTCGGTGCACGGTAAAAAAATGGCTGCCTTCTTGCTTTACGAGGTGTTGCTTCAGGGGTATTCGCACGGGGACGCTTTCGGGGAGGGATGTGCGTGACGTCAGTGATCGGCGGAACCAGCGAACTCCCTCCCCGCTCCAGCATTCACACGAAGGGCAAGAAGCCGAGAAAAATGTCGGTGTTATCATAAACTTTTAGCGGTCGCAGTCTCGACATCGGGGCTTGGTTCGCGCTGACGTGAGTGCAAACATGGAGGCGTTTGTGAAATGGCAATACGCAATTATGGCAGCAGCGCTGTTAGCGTGCAGAAGATGATAAACTGCTTTCTGCTAGAGAAAAGGTTCCTTGAATGGGTGGATGCAACACAAAGGACGTAGAATAGAAAACCAGTTGTATGAGGAGCGGCTTGAGGATAGCATCGAGGAATATCGAAGACTCCTTTGGGTGCCTCGGACGAGATGCGCAACAGCGCAAGGCACAACAAGTTGGGCGGTTCCGATGTTATCTCCGGTATCTCGCTGAGCAAAAAAACGTAAAGTTGCCAGACATGCAGACAAAATACCGCCAATTCCAAAGAGATCCCACGCCAAGGTGGAGAGTGTTTGTTCGGCCCGAGCAAAAGATCCCCCATCACCCTGGGAAGTCTGCAGCGGCATGGCTCCATGCAAATGCGTGACGTTACCATGTGATGCGCCTCCCAGGGAGCAATGGGAGGGATTTCTCTCCCATGTGAGCACCCCTTTACCCATGGAGCAAGGCTTTTTCACAGCAATGACGCTTGTCTGCAAGATTGTAGATGCTGGCTTTGTAGCCTCTACTACAGGTATACATGACACGCGATATAGGAGTGGCCAGTCACACATTGCTCCGGTTTCTTGGGCTTCTCGCCAGTAGCCAGTACTTGAGATGATGACTTTGCATGAAATCTTGTGATGGCACTTGTTGGTATGTTTCTCAGTGGTGAGTGGGGCAGTTCGCATGTTCTTTATGACATTTCCAATTTTCTCCTTTCATCCTCTCCAATACCGCCATAAAGCTTCGACTGAGTAAACAACTCGAAGCTACCTGAGCAGTGCACTTAGCACTCCTGAGGCAGCAATGATCACATTTTTTCGCACTCAGTAGCAGTGCACCCAATACCGCGCGGCGTTGAAGTTGTGCCTCTGCACCTGTATACAGTGATACAGCTGGAAGAGCTCTAAAAAGTAAAAGTAAGAAATGTCTTTAGTGGCCCTTTATTTGTACTTTCTTCGGAAACTGGGCATACTCCGTTAAGGCAAATTGGAATTCAACCCCCACTTCGCAAAACAATTATCTGCCCTGTGAACACTGGAGATCCTGATGTTACTTGAAAATAAGATTAGGCACCATATGATGAGATTGCTTTGTAGAGATGTCTTAACCTTTTGCTTTATCTTTGTACAGTGAAATACAGTCGACTTGCATTAATTCTACCTCCTCGGTTAATTCGACTTATCAATTTATTGTACCCTTTTCAAAGGTCCTGACAAAAGCCCATACATTCTGTATAAAAAAAAACTTATTTTGATCTTGAAATACAAAATATGTATCGGTTAATTCGACCTAGAGAGAACCGGCGGTGGTCAAATTACAAGCATGATTTGCCGTACATTGCTCACAAAAACGGGCCTTATTTTTTTCCGAATTTTGCGGTGGGCAAGTTACAAGCGCAATCGGCCGTGCCTGTTTGCAAAAAACCCTGTTTTCATTGAAGCGCACACCGAATCGCGAAGAGATAGAGAAAAAGAGGACATGTTGAGACATGGGACACGGCCGGGTCTCAGCACAAAACAGCCATTGCAACACTGCAGCGGTGCAGCAGTGGTTACGCCGGCCGCTGCCACCGCCTCACCGAATGTGCGAAGGACACACGCGGCCACTGCCGCTGGTGTACGGCGGCTCATTATAAAAATGTTAGCCCACCTAATCTAAACCGTTGCAGATGTTCCGAATGTACCGCGCGTCTTTTAATTCGACTTCCAGTTAATTCAACCCGATTTCGCACGTCCCGTCAAGGTCGAATTGATGGAAGTCGACCGCATTAAATGATTACTACACTACCCAGAAAAACAAATTTCTGCAAAAAAAGTTGATTTTGAAAAATTACATAAATACATCCAACAACATCTAGAGAGTATTCCCAGAAAGTTTCATTAGTTTAGACTGCATAGTTAATTTTTAATAAATTATTTTCTGTCCATTGAAGCTAAAGAAAAGGTAGGGTTTGGAGCACTTTGAACGCATTTTTATCCGTTCCACTTTTTGGTATAAATTCCATTTTAGTCAATCTATCGTTTGATAATGGCAATACAGGGAAGGCTCGTTCTTCACTTTTCCTGACTGAAATTTAATAAGGAGTGCGGCTATGAAATGCTTTTGTCACTTTACAGACGTTTTTATAAAAAATTTTGACATTTTGTCGAAGACACAGAAGACCAAAAGTTGACCAATTTTGCAGAAGAGAAAATTTATAGAAATAACTGACTTCTTACAAAAACATTTTCATAGCCGCACTCCCTTGGCATTCTGCTACATATCTGGCGAATACAAATCTTGAATATTGTGATAGTTTTCCGACGATAGATTGACTAAACAATGTGGACGTGTTGCTGATAGAAGCTGTTCTAATTTCCTTCTCATTTACCCGACAGACCTGAAATTTTGTTATGCACCCTCTAGCGTGACCACCAGCCTACCCTGTAAATTTAATTAATTTTAAGCCAAGGGTTCAAAAGTTGACCCTCCTAGGGGGTGTGTCCCCTTAACCAGACTTTTCGTCAAAACTTTTGGCTGTCACAACTCTGAAGTGCAGTCTTGTCGTGAACAATATTGTTGTCATGCAGCAATGGAGCCAGTGAGGCTGGTGACACGGGAAGTCAGTTTGGGGACAAGGCACATCTTGCAAGCACCACAGACCCGGACAACGACGACGTCGACGATGTAGAAGGTGACGGTGAAGACGCCAATGCCGGAGATGAGGCGGGAGATGAAGACGAACACAACGATCAGGACCAAGACGAGGATGAAGATGAAGATGGTGAAGAGGACGATGAGGAGAGGACGACGAGGAAGAGATAGGCGTCACCGAAAGTCGGGCCAAGAAAAGGCAAGTTTTTAAACAAAGAATGTGTTTTACGGGTCATTTTCTATGAGAAAATTGTCAGGAATGAGCATCATGGATGATTGACATGAACAAGCTACATCTAAAGTTTGTCTTTGGCAAGTAATCATTAATGCCGTTTTTATGCATTCCAGTTGCTCTTCGTTCAATGTGCCTGCAGTCAAATAAGCCCATAGGCGTGTTTGTTTGGTCTAATATGTTTTCTTCAGTGTTTGTGTATTCCAAATGTAAAAAGATTTAATATTTGATTTGAAGTTTGAGTTGTCGGCAACTATTTGGCAGTATTCAATTTGAATTCAATTCGAGCTGAAGTTTCACTATTCACACACCCATAGTTTATTTATTTGTTTGTTTGTTAGTTTGTCTGTTTATTGATTTAGTTTATATTTGTTATTATTAATATTATTATTGTAATAATAATTATAATAGTACTTTCAAAACGGGTCCTAGTTCATGCTTGTTACCTATATAGTCTCCTCGAGTTACGGAATCCTCCTCTAGGCTGCCTGTTTTAGCCCAAACCAGAAAAGAGATATTAGATTTCTTGTAAAAACCCATGATTAGTTTTTTCTATGTTATAAGGTTGTGACATGTTATGTTATAAGTTATAGATCAGGGTGTGTCATTGCCACCCTCTACCCCACTTAGCAGCCTCTCTTGCTACTGTTTCTTCATCCTAGCATTCTCGCTAATCGTCTTACACCGATGGTTCCCTGCAGGCATTAGGGGGCTAAAACTGGTGTTTAAATTTAGGTTTATATCAGATGCATGTCAAAATATCAGATTTGTGTGTGCTAATGGCCTCAAGCGATCAATCAATCAATTTTATTTACCTGCAGATCTCGCATATGCAGCTCCCACTTGTTACCAGCAGCGTCCAGCTTAAAAAGTTTCAAATTATACTTAAAGGGACACTGACAGGAGTATTTATGCTCACCGTGGTTTTTATTTGAACATGACTTACAAGAGTCTACCGTATTTACCCGAAAATAGGTCGACCACGAAAATAGGTCGACCCCCATTTATTAAACCCACTAAGAATAAAATAAAAAAAATTCAGATATATGTATAATTTTTTTTTTTTTATATAAGAACTGGGGAAAGCTTGGGCAAAAGAAAGAAACAAACCTTTATTTACAGCACTCTCAGCTAAATCACAGGGCTATGCCAAAAACTTAATCAACGTCAGAACTTCCGGACATGTCATCGTCGTCCGAAGCTTTGTCAGCTTTGTGGACATCCTCACAAATTGGCAACAATACCTCACTGACACCGTTGTAAATTGACGACAAGAAGAAATGAAAGAAGGTGGAGACGAGGAAAGCGACGAAAGAACAAACACAAAGACGCGAGCAACGCCACGAGTCGCCATTAGCAACACGCAAGCCACGGCAAGCAACAAACAAAAATAACCTCCGTATTTTTTTTTGTGCGTTTGCGAGAGAGAGGGTAGGAGGGCAAAGTGCATTGCGCATCGTGTTCCTCTCTCTCCCCTTCACCCTTGCCCAGCAAGGAGAACACTACGATGGCGAAACCCGACGTCGCGAGGGATGTGCGCGAGAGCGGCAGCCACGGCGGGGGGCTGTCGGCTGCTGCTGTTTCGGTTCTTTTCGTGCACCGAAAGCTTTTTGAAACAAGAAGCGGCGCGGCTCTACTGCGACGACGCCAGCTCGGTGACTCGATAGCTCCGTGCCCCCAGTAGGGTCGCAAAATTTGGTCGTGAATGTAGGTCGAAATTCTTTAATCAATGTTTTAGGTCAACCCTTAAATTTTGAAAACATTTCCGAAAGAAAAGGTCGACTTATATTCTTAATAAATATGGTAACTACCCAGAACACAATTTGCGGCTCGAAGTTCGTTTTCTTTCCACCCGAAAACAGCCGGTCGAGAATCGGCCAGTTTTAAGTCGCGCTCGCTCTCTTCTCCATGGTTACGTGGTGTTAAAAATATGTGTACCAAGTATTTCCAAAGTCGTGGGTCAGATAAGGCACACGTTCGATATTAAAAGTAGATAAAAATATAAACCCCATTTTTGTGGCCTCCAAAAAGCTACAAATCTGTTGATGAAAAATTGACCGCATCTCCACGTGGTGAATGATGTTGATTGGGGCGAAGCTCTGGTGGTGCTTGTCTGCGTAGACGCTGAGCCGCAGCATGCCGAGCCTTTCGTTCGTTTTCGTCCATGTCAGAAAGAGAGTGTGTGGTATGGAACGTGGTTATATACGCATTTGAGCATTTGACCGCAGCGCCCTCTCGTCTATAAACGTTGAGCCAATGCATGCAAAGTTTAACGCGATTATATACGCATTTGACCGCAGCGCCCTCTCCTGTATAGACGTTGAGCGGCTACATGCAACGTTTCATCCATGACATCCCCAGCTCTCGAGTTACTACCACATCTCAGAGCCCCCTACTCGTCCCCACAGTCGTGGCCGAGTGGTTAAGGCAATGGACTAGAAATCCATTGGGGTCTCCCACATACAGGTTCGAATCCTGTCGACTGCGCAAACATTTTTCTCTTTATGTGAGCACGGACGCCAAACAAACGGAAAAGGCAAAACCCTAAGGAGCTTCGCCCCTAAAAATAAAAAAACATACACATGTCATTTTTTTCCCCTTCCATGTCCTTATTGGTTCTCATCTCTTTCGCATAACCAATGCTCAACTTATTTTCTAATGCACTTAATATGGAGGTTCCTGTTATTTCAAACAGAAGTTTATTGTAATAAATAGCTGTACAGTATGATCTGAAAGCTTTTCCATTTGGGCCTAATATTATGAATGCTTCCTCAGACATTTTCTTGGATCTTCACTTTGTACTCCCTTCTAATGAGCAAACGAAAACCTTCAACGAATTAAAAAGTGATTTATTGAAACAATAAACACGAGAATGGACAGTACGGCACTTGTGTTTGTCCTCGTGTTTACGCTTTCAGTAACATCTAAAAGTTCATACCCATGTTGTCTGCACTAGATTGTTTTGATGTCTATTTCTGTTTCTGTCATTTCATTTTCTCTGTTGGTTGTTGGAGACCTCGGCTTTGAAAAGTGAAGGATAATAAAGGTACTAAGAAGCAGGACATTAGGTGACGCTCTCCCCTTTATCTTGTTTGTTTTCTGTGTTTTTTGTTTTTTTGTTTTTTTCTTTGTGTGTTGTAAAGAGGAAGGCTCCCTTTCATCTACGGCAATGACGACTTTGGAAACCTTAAAGAAGGCCTGGATGAAATTAATTTTTGTTCCTAAATTTACAGTGCTGTCGTCCCCCTTTTTTTTTTTTTTTCTTGTCCTTTTGCTGTTTTAATTTTGTTCTCCCCCAGTCTTGGGATTTAACATCATGTTCGGTGCACACCAGCTCGGCTGCACTCTTGGCATTTCTTCTAAAGACCCTGAGCATTGTATGTTGCTGCAATGGTTGTCTGGGTCGTGCAGCCTCCGGGACTTCTTTGAGGACGAGGCGGAGCTGTCTGGCAGCGACGTGGGCAGCGACGGGGAGGAGGGGGAGGAGGACGAGGAGGAGGTGCTGGCCGACCTGATTGCAGCCGAGGACGGCAAGGAGGACAGCAGCAAGCTGCGGGAGGAGATCGGCCGTTTCCACTTGTGAGTGTCACATCCCTGCCCTGTTGGAAGGTGTATCAACGGTCCTGTCGTAATTGAACCTCTAACCTAACCCCTTGGCTAATCTAACCTCACCTTTAATGCTAATAGCCTCACCAACTTAAGCCTAACCTTAGCAGGGTTTAACCTGGTCCTACCTTTAGCCTAATGTGGGGAGCCAGTCGTCTGCTTCTCGCGCAGGAGTAGCAGTGATGTCAGAACGACACTGAGCTCTGATTGGCTTTGATTGGAAGGATACTGGGTAGACCTGAGATGCTAGATGCCTTGAGGTCTACCCACAATTCTTTCCAATCAGCCAATCAGAGCTCGGCGTTCAGACATCATCGCAGCCCCTGTGCAAGAAGCAGGCAAACTTGCGCACCGCATAACCTAACCTAACCTAACCTAACCTAACCTCCAACCTAACCTAACCTAACCCAACCTAACCTAACCTATAGTCTAACCTTATGTTTAACCTAATGCAACACAATATTACCTAGCTTTGGCCTAATAATCTAACCTTACCTAGCCTACTAAGCTAACTTAACCTTTTGCCTAATCTAAGCTAACCTAATCCCTTCCTAATATTGCCCCTAGTCTAACACAAACCCCTAACTTTACCTAGCGTCCTTAACCTAACCTCTGACTTAAAAGGAGACTGCAGTGCTTTTTGAGGTTTTCGTTTTATAGTTAGAACTCAATCTACGAGCTCTAATCATCCTAAAGAACCTGAAATTACATTCATGCGCGGCCTATTTGCATATAAAGGGAACGATCAAAGTTCCCGACACTTACCGTTGGCGCAGAACGACAGATGGCGCTACCTAACCTAATCTGAATGAAGCAAACCAAAGTCTCCAAGTTCTGCAAAGCACCCATTAAACCAGTGCCTGAAAACCCAGAAAGCTTGATATTGTCAGAAAACTTAGTCCTATTAAAGTCATAGAAATTTTGAGGATTTAGTTCAAGACGTTAGAGTCGGTGTAATTTTTGAGTACCGATATTACCTTATTAAGCACTTTCATCCATTCACACGGTAAGAAGTCTTCGGTGCATTTCTGGTTCCACCGCAGAATGTCTCTTATAACAAATCTTGATATAGCAGTGATAAGTATAGTGAACCAGAGTTGAAGTTTGCTGGCGACACTGCTAGAGTTTTAAATGCATAGCATTTATAGGACCAGCCCTTAGCACTTTTGTGTCTATGGCATGTAGCCTCGATGGTGATGTCATCAGCGTTTCAGAAGGTTTGCCATGATGTCGTCACATGAACACTGTGACGACACCAGTGTGACGTCATGACGTTATGTGGCATTGCGACGCAGCATCATCAGCGTGACACTGTGATGTCACGCAGCATCGTGACACTGAGACCTAACGTGACACCGTTACCTCACATAATCACATGAAATAATGGGATACTGTGACATCATGAGGGCACGGAAGATTTATACGTATATGCTACGCATTTGGAGTGCCTTTGTGAAATACCAAAATAACTTGCAGATTTTAAGGTACAGAGACGAGTGCTTAATGCTAGTAGTGGAAAATAAGTACAGGGAGAAACCCCTCTTATCAAGGCCCTCTTTTGTATACCCTCTCGCTTTTCTCCTCCCCGGAGATTGGCCCATCCTTCAAAATTCCTGCAAACGTGGCTTTCCTCCCTCTCCTGCCAATGGCCTCCAAACAGCAATGTGTGTAACTTGTGATAGAAAGTGTAGTGAAGGTCTTGTCAGAGCTAAAGTTTTTCCTGAAAAGACCCACTTTACTTTAAGGGGGTAAGTCTACAGTCACATAGCCTTGAAATGGAAGTTCTGAATGCGAATCTTGTCTTGAGTCTGTACCCCGTCTCGTTCCACACCACGGTGTAAGATATAATAGGTGTGGACACCGCACGCGTCGTAGCTGCCAGATAAGGTTCTCTCCTCGACCTGGTTTCAAATGGCGCCACCAGATTGCTCTTCGTAAGCAGGTAGTGGTAACCTCTCGTGGGATAGTTTTCCATGCTTCTCTATAAGGGACGTGCTTTTTTTAAAGTCGTTTTTTGGATGTGCTGCGCCATGTACAACTTGGCGCTTGCGCTAGACATGTTGCTTAGACACATCTTTGTCATCAATTCAAGTTTCGCGCGTTAACGGCGGCAATAACAGTTTTATGAACGCTTTGAAGCGGAGAGATCTCTGGCAGCGTGTTCAAGCCAGCGTTCATCAAGGTCAGAGCAGACGCGCCTAGCGAAAGCGCATCGCCCAAATGCCGTGGCAATAAGGGACTTCTTTTTCTTAATGTTTGGTTGGCGGGGATGCTGTCACCATAGGCTACTCGGGCGCGCATCACTAGGACTTTATCTGGTCGATTGCATTGCAATGTCCGCCGTGCTGTGTATCCTCACCTAAAGAGTGTCTTATGCCATGTTCCACAATCAGCAAGCAGCTCTTGGACGAAGACAAGAGGGAGCTGAAGATCTACCAGGAGCTCCTTCTCGAAGACGGAGACCTCCACAGCGACGGAACTGGGCGGCAGAGACGCTTCCGCTGGAGAGACAACGGTGAGGAGACGGCGTGCGTGCCGTTTTTACCTTTTTCCATCATCCTTTGCAGGTTTTCCATAAAGCATACCATTCTTCCGGTCAACCTCTTTGTCTCATTAGGCCTAGTTTTCCTTTTACTGCTTGGACTGCTTTGTAACAAAACCCCCTATTTTCCCTGAAAGTTGTTTGTCTATCCATCTGTCCATTCCCCCCTGAATTTAGTTGTGGAATTGATGTCACGTGACATCGCATAGTATACACTAATTTAGTTTGCCCCCTATATTTAGTGGGCAAATTGACATCACATGACCTACATGCTAGCTTAGTTTCACCACTAAATTTAGTGGGGCAAATTGAAGTCACGTGACCTGACATCATGTGATGTGTAGTTTCCAGTTGAATATAAAAGAAATAGGTTCATTGCACCTTGAGGTGACTGTTTAATGTGTTACTAAATTTAACCTAAATACTGCATTCTATGCACCATAGAACTATGAAGGCCTGTCAAGGTCACTGCTAGTGTTTTGTTCCGAATAGAGTTTAGTTAAGCGGCCTAGATGTAGGGCCAGAAGTTTTATTTGAAGCTTCCACTCGGTTTTGAAATGAGGACATGTGTGCAGGGAACATCTGGCCCAAGTTTTAATTTGCTGCGTACTTCCCAACTGCAGAAATGAACTCAGAGTCCAGACAACAACGCCAATAGTTGCAGTTGCCTACAGGGTGGAGGTGCGCAGACCTTTGCACGACATAGATGTCAGTTTGTAGAGAGCACTCTGTTTGTTATGAATATGCAAGGCTTCAGAGAGTGGTTGTCCTACTCTCAGAGATGTCACCACTGCACCATTTGTGTCAAACTGTGCCAAAGCGCTTACCCTGCTACTTCTTGCTACATTTCACCCGAATGCGATGAAGTTGCTCCAACATTGTGCCATAAGTTAATTTTTGCTTTCTCAGTACTGAAACTAATACTTGGCTCTGCTGGCAGCAGTGAAAACATCACTTCAAATGTTGCAATATGGGGAAGGTACACTTCTTCGCAACGGGTTGCACAAAGTTTAATGGTGTGAAATGAATGCTGGGGAAACTTGCGTCTGAAAAATGAAGAAAAACATGCAAAGTAACGCGTTTTATAGACTCTGCTCAACTCGCAAGTTCCATAACAGATGACATTGCCCCCTGCAGGAAAATTTTAACGTCGGTTTTGAGGTTGCCTACGTTCACCGTTGTCTCTATAGCCATTCTGAATTTAGCGATAGTGAGTAGCATGCCGGGATGAGCAAAGCCGGGGTATTCTGAGAATGCAATTAGTTTGTTTATCTCGCTTCCTTTTATTAAATAAATGAATGGATGGATCTTCAGCGCCCCAGTGCTTGAGTTTCCTTTTCGGGTGTCAGAGAGGTCGGGAGCTTTGTGGTGTGACGGCCCGACGTCCCCTTTCGCCGACTCGATGTGCAGGTTCCGGAGACGACGGGGAGGCGCAGAACTCGGAAGCGGAAGACGGCGATCCGCAGGCGGAGCCGGTGGTGGACGCGTCGTGGCAGCTGGAGCGCCTCGAGCGCCAGCGATGGCTCCAGGACCAGGTTGGTGCGCCCGGCTCGCTGCCAGTGAAACGCGCATATTGCTCCGAGCACCGTGATGCGTCGGTTTCTAGCGGAAACTTTATAAACTATGGGCGTAATATTAAGGTACAGTGTGGTAGAATATAGAGAAGCGTTGGAACAATGGGCACCCAGAAGGGGTGCAAGGGGTTAATAACCCCAGAATTTCGGGCTTATTGACGACAAAGCGTTTCGGCGGTGTACCCTTATGCCGGAGTCGCGCCGCTAATACGTCGTACAAAAGACAGCCTGCAGACGTTCTCCTGTACAACAGACGTCGGTCGCTAAAAATTGTTTGCAGCCACGTTCGAAGCATACGTACGTACGAAACAAACACACTTCAACGATGCCTGAGGCACTTCCGAAGATGCTTCCATCTTCGTGTCGCGGCGAATACCGATTCTTTTGTACGATGTATGAGCAGTCTGACTGCGGCTTTGTGGTCATCAAATGTGAACGACAAGCTCTATGGATGCAAGCACGGCAAAAGCTCGAAGCTGTCATGATCTTAAAACCGACACCGTCAAAGTTGACAGCCCGTTGTTACTCATATTTCCGTCGATGAGAGCAGTATAGTACGGCCATAGGACTCCGATCTTGCTAAAATATTATGGTCCCCGTTGGTCTAATCGTGGCTTCCCACAACGACGCCTGTGTCTCTAATTCCAGTTTTGCTCACATTTGAAAAACATTGTCATACTCCCCCCCCAGCCCCCCCCCTCCTTCCAAGAACAGGGTTTGTCCCCCCTTGAAAAAAGTTCTCTGGATGCCCATGGTTGACCGTTGCAGCTCTGACACCAGAGCTCACGAGGTCGCGCGTGTGGAGAACACGTGCAACGCCGCGATCGACGTGCTGCCAGCAGCCTCCTTGTGCCAAGCTGTTCACGACGCCGTCGTCGCCGCTCCGAAGTTTCTGTATTTTGACCGACGGTGCAGTTTGGAAGTCGCAGTGTCGGCTTGGGGTGAGCTGGCCCTAATACGGTAGTGTTTGTTTGTTTCCTCGGAGGATGTTTTGAATGGGGTGTGTTCCGCTAGTTTAGAGGTGGTCAACGCATAAGTGTGACGTCTAGACGGCTTCGGCGGAAAGGGAACAGACTCGGTGTCACATGCCTGGCTGCCGAACGGGCTACAGGCACGTGATGGGCGAAAAGACGGCGTCTCTTCTCGGCGTCCGAAGGTCACTGCCGCGAGCGACGTGTGGGAAAGGAATTTACTTGCACATTGAAACACGCACGCACACAACTTGCCCCTAACACGGCAACGCGACGCCTGTTGAATTCTCCTCCGCCATGCGCTTCATGCGAACGGAGCCGGTCGTAACACTACCCCGCATTTTAGTATGTCAGGCTTTAGGCTCGGTTGCCACGGCAGCCATCTTGAATGGCTACGGAACTTTTTACAGCAATAGCCATTATTGGCAAGGTTTCACGGTGGATCCCCAGGTGTAGTTTCGTGTAGGGTCATTGTGGCTGGGAAATTTGTTCAATAAGTTTAACGGAGAAATTTTTCCACCAAAGGTATTTTTGTCACGAGACATTGTGGCGTCACCTGACTTCAAGTGGCTTATGGTTAGTGTACAGTGTGACCTTATGTAGTGCAAGCGCAGCAGTGTGTGCAGCGCCTTGGCTGTCGCTGCAGTTTATTTGCTCAAAACAACAAGGAACCGTTTTTTTTTTTTATTAAACAAAACATTAAATTGCGGATTAAAGAGCAGTTTTTTTATATTGTTGTAATTCGGAATTTGAGGGCAAATTATTATATGTACTCTATTAGGTAGATTATGTAATTAAGTATTTCATGAGTTTGCCATATGGTTTCACATTTTTTTTCTGCTAACACTACAGTTGGGGTGGGTGATAGTTTGACATGGCACACTTACCGTCAATATCTCAAGTCAACACCCACCCTCCACCATCTAAAATTCATAAAAAAGAACCATGTCTTGGTTAGAAAAAAATAAGAAGTAAACAGTTTTTTTGCAAACACAGTTGCCGACCGATTCTTCGCACTTCCCAGGGACTTGAGAAAACGTCAGAATAATAGAGCAGTTCGAAAATTTAAAAAAAGCTATTCATAGTGCCTTGCTTCAGGTTAGGCCTCCTTTTGTGTGAGGCCACTTTCTATCACCTTGAGAATTGCTGCCTTCTTTTCTAGCGTTATGGTCGAGTACTTTCCACGCTTTTAGTGACACTTTGCGGTGGCGGAAGGGCAGTTTGGGCAATGACGTCCAAACCAGCATAGTCCGAAAACACGATTCACCGAGACGAGATGAGCGAAGCAAGTCCACGACTGCGGAATGGCGAATGAACAAAGCAAAATGGTAACAATCATAATGTGACGTGCGACTAGACAAAAAGAAAAGCCAGAGCATAGTGTCCCCTAGCGGTAGGACTTTGAAGCACTCAAGTAGCTCTGCCAAAGCAAGCCAATCCATGTGCAGCCAACATAGAATCTAAAATGGAGGCTTCTCGGTGGTATTTCCCGCTGATCGCTCCCAAAGATATTGTCCGAAAAATTGAACTTTTGGACTTCAAGCTTTCCAAAACATTGGTCAGGTGTATGCACTACTGGTCACGGTTCCTTCTTTAGGTCCGAAATATTGAACAAGTCCGAATTATCGGCGTCCGAAAAATCTGTTGGCCACTGTATCTAGCGCAACTGCTGAACAAATACATTAAACTCAAAACTCGAATTAGTTTCATTGTTTTATGCAAGAAATGCTCATGAAGGAAGGTTTTACCGTAAAGTTCCGAAAGAAGGCCCACTCAAAATGAAGAGATAAATAGTGAAAAACATGGGGTGGGCTATTTTTGGGGATGCCACAGCAAAACTTTATCAAAAATTAATGATAAACAGCCTGGCACCTGGCAACAAACCACATGACGCGGGAACTGAAAAGCGCAGATCGCACACACCGCAAATTCGCGTTTCACGATGTGATAAGCATGCGGGAATTTGCTACTAACCCCTGTGTCACGGAAAAGGAGGTTGCAAACGCTGCGGATTTCACGCCGAGAGCTCGCATCTCACGGGATTGAATACAGCAAATCGCGGACACAGCAGAATTGTATTTTATGATGCAATATACACATGGGACCGACTCGTGTGGAATCGAGATCGCACGTGCAGATTGCAGACGAAAAACGCGGGAACCTGCTACAAATCTTATGTCACGGGAACGGATACAGCAGATTGCGGATGCAGCATGCATTTCACGGTGTAACATACATACAGGAACAACGTGACGTGTACGGGAGCCGATATCGCGCACGCAGATCGCGGACAAAAATACAGGAACCCGCTATGAACTCGCTCATCAGACGTGCGGGTACAGCAAATTGCGCAGTCCATGCGATTCCCATTGGACATCAAATGACCTGCGAAGGGGGAGGGGGGGATGTTTTAAAATTTTTATGTTACAGATACTTAGCCAGAAATCCGGGATGAAAATTCTCTCGGGGGCGAGGACGTTCTCTCGGAACTTTACGATACTATCGCAAAGTCCATTGCTTGCATACGCATGATGAACACCGCCGATCAGCCTACAGTGTGAACGTTTGTTGTGTGAAAGCACGTTTCTAACACCGCTATGTTATATTCATTAGTAAAAAAAAAGAGTCATAAGAAAAAGGTGCTTTGCAGGTGCAACGAGCGAGCGGGCGAAAGAAGCAACGAAGTGCGATGTTGGGGAAGTGGGAAAACCGGCGATCGGCGTAGGCAAACACTTTGGCGTGGGGCCGAGTTGGGTGCCTTGTCAATCTCAAGGAGCAGGTTCTTGTGCAACTTTCTTGCTTGGAGCATACATGCGTGCGTCAGTATGCGGCGGGCTATCAACACATGTTGAGGCGGCGTTGCTGCGTAGCGGACGGCACCACGAACAGAGCTTGAAATGGGACACTTAACAAACGTCGTCGTGCGGCGTTCCTGCAAATATTTATTTACCCGTTGGCTTTGTCTTAAACATTGCACAACCTTACGAACCGCGGTCACGACGTTCCGGGAGAGGAGCGGGTTCGTGGTGACCTTATTTCAGTGGAGACGGATTTTGACGTAATATCTTTGACCTTACACTCCGCGGTTACATTCCAGAATATGGGACATTTGCTGACCTCGCAATCCTTGAATCGGTTATTTTTCCGACTTTTTTTTTCTGTCCGAACAAACTTTTTTGTAAGCAAAACAAAGTTTAATTTTGTTATCTCCATTGTTTTCCTATCACGTGCATGTACTCTGACTTTGGGGTCGCGAAAATCGGAGAGAAAATGCTTAAACAAAGAGAAGTGTCTTTCTCTCTTTCGTTTTACTTTGTCACGGACGTCCTCCAACCGTAAGGTCCGCGGCTGCGTCATTCGGGTAGGATGAATGTTTGTGAATTGCGGAGTCCGCGTTGGAGTATTTGCAAAGGTGGGCGATCCCCTTGTATTTTTTTTTTAAATTGGTATTCGCCCAGAAAGGTGGGGTGGCCGATGACTCAGGAATGGGCAATGACTCAGGATATTACGATGATTGTAATTTTGTTTGGATGTATGTATATATATCACGACTTCTCCAACTTTGTTGCTTTCACCCTCATGTAATGCATGCTTGATGCCTTTGCAGGGACTCCGGAAGTAGATTTTGAGTGGGGGGCTGAAATTAAGCATTTTGTTTTTGTATATTTTATTATAGGAGACAAGGGCTGGAGCCGAATTTCTGTCGTTTTATTTCTACTTATTGTTTATTAAAAAATCAAATATTATTTGCCTGAAGTCCCTTACTTAGCATGTGCAATCACTTTTCCTTTCTGCTTTATAACAACAGTAGGGAGGCTTAGTGGCTCGTACGCAATACAATTGCAGGTCGGAAATGCACACGCGTAGAACGCAATATTGCGTTTTGCGCATGCACTTTCCGACCCTCAAAGCTTTTACGTGGGATCCACTAAAACTCTCTAATATCGCGAAAAGCTTATGCATAGTGCTTCAGACAATTTCAAAATTCCTACAAGGATACACAGCATTGCAAAATTGAGATTGCGGAGAATCACGTTTATTATTCTTGAAATGTTCATCCAAAAAGACATCCACGCAATGAAATGAATGAGTAAGCCAGATAATTACATATATACAATGACATCTTAATACATAATTTGAAAATGTGCACAAAAGCGTGATGAAGGAAACAGATCCATATAGAGGCCCCAGAGCCACGTGTGTTGATCGTCTCGAGGAAGACCATAGGTCGCCGTTCGCTCAGCAGTCCTGGAGACAAATTCCTTGATGATGTCGTTCAAGTTGAGCTCGACGTTTTAATTCGGCGTAAGGCACTAAACGAGCGCTCCCCGAAGCGACAGATGCAGGCACAGAATGAAGAAGTTTCGTATATTTTACGACTCGGTCCAGGAGGTCACGAATTTCGTCGGATTTTTCCTGTAGTGTCCTCAATATGGCGTCAATTGTGAGGGAATCAAGGTTGCATAAAAGAGCCGGCAAAAGTACAAACTGCGCAGAGAGTCGGGCCAGATCAGAATCACATGCATGCAGCTCCTTGGGCCTCTTTCAGGTCATCTGTTGTGAACTGTCTCCCCCGGCAGCGTTAATCAAAATGCTCTTTAGTTTTACTAGCTGCTCCATACCAGGCTGTTCAAACCGCCGTTGAGTTTCACTCAGAGTGCAGTCTACAGCCGCAAAGTACTCCTTCCGTAACGCTGCCTTGCAATCAAGTACAACTGGCGGAGAAGGTTTGTCGCTCATTTCAAGCCTTTTGGCGGTTTTGTCGGCCTAGCGCTGCGAGGGTCCTTAAAACCTAGCCGCATTGCAGTTGAGCTCGCGCAGCCCCACAACTCTTCAAACGCGACTTCAGACCGCAGACGGGACATTGCCTCGCAGAGTGCCTTTGCAGCCCCTTTGATACCTGCGGTGCGAAACGTTGAACGTTGCAGTACCCTTGCAAGTTCTTCGCATGAACCGAACAAAGCTATAGAAATATTTATTCCAAGCAGCGTTTCAAACATTTCCAGAAGCCTCTCATAACCCTTCAAAATGGCCCTGCTGTTGTCTGCAATCGAACATTCTGCTTGTAGCAGCTCGTTCATTGTCTCCTGAACTCATAGTTTTCAGCTAACCTTTTCATTGACTTCATTCTGACAGTCCACCTTGTTGGGCAAAGTGGAAGAAGGTTATTTGGCGTTGATCCGGCCTCTTCCGCCGCCTCGCTGACTGGACGAATTACAATAGATGAATAAACAGCTTCGCGTTTCTTCGAAGTCGGAGTGGGGGAGCTCAGCCCCATCCTAAGAAATCTTGGGGGTGCTCTGGCCCCCCTGCCCCCCCGGTTCCGGAGTCCCTGTGCCTTTGGTGTAAAATAAATAAATAAAATCAAATTAGCAGATTTTGTTTCACATCCTATAAATACAGGTTTCAGAGTACAGGTTCCCGAATTGGGTAATCATGTAAACATCTCTCTTTTCTGCTCCAGGCCGATGCAGAGAAAGCAGCGGAAGCTTCAGCCAGAGCCGCACGTCTCTCCGAACAGGATTCCCCCTCAAACTTCCCTCTTGGTAAGTAATCTGCACAGGGCATTGGAACGAGTAAGTCGCCTTCCCTGCAGCAAATCTGGTGTACTAGATTCGTCAAATGAGGATATTCGCTGAGCTCTGAAGCACTGCTGATAGTCGAGATGCAAAGCTTCATTGAATCTCAATATTAGTTTGATGTATTGAACAGTTCATAGGTCGGTTTCTACATATACCGTATTTACTTGCATAATGAACACTCATATTTTGGGGGTGCGTTCATTACGCAGGGTAAAATTTTTGCATTTACACACTTCATGCAAATGTCATATTAGGTGCCAATATGACACGGCGAGGTGCTGTGGCACGTCTTTACTGATGGAGGCGCACCCACGGCTGGTCGGGGGCGCGCCACAATAACCATGCTTTATATATTGCAAACCTTTTTAGGGCACTTTTGGTGTACCTTTTGCCAAAAAGCGCCTAAGAAGCTCACTCAGCACGGAGAGCAACGCGACTGTTCTTAGGCCTAACCACTCACGATTTCACTGTCTGAAAGCGGACCACAGACGATGGTGTGTTTGTTGACATCAATGCATCCGACAGGCAAAGAATGTCCGGGGCTGGGCAATTCCTCGACCCAAGCTTCGTCAAGTGTGCACGCCGCTTGGTTTCACGGTTGATCACTTCCGCAACTACGCACTTGCAGCCATTATAGAGCGGCTTGGCTGGGCTTGAATTGGCCTGACCGCTTGGCGGCAAAAGAAAATTAGCTTGGTGGGCTTGGTGGCTAGCTAAGTTGGACGCAATTCGAGACTTCGCAGAGCTGAAAAAATTAAAAGTGTGTTCATTACACAAGGGTAAAAAAAAAGTCCAAATATTGGTACCCGTTGTGTGCGATGCGTTCATTATGCGAGTTTGTTCATTATATGAGTAAATACGGTAATGATTTTCAAAGCCAGGAATTTGTAATGTACAAGTACCGTTGACACTTGCTCACATATTCCAGTGGAATTCCAATTACAGTCAAACCCGACTACTATATCGAACCCGTTTACATCGAATTATCCCTTATATCGAACAATTTCTGTGCACAGCAATGTTACAGTGATAATATATAGCAAAAACTATGGTTACATCAAACAAAAATATCAGCCGCTACCGATATATCGAACTGCCAAGAGCGCCGTTTTGCTCTTCAAACTGGCTTTCACCCAACGCGAGTGGCGGCATTGGGGAAAAGCCAGCTTGCAGAGCACGCTGGCTTTTTTTTCCCAAACAGCCGCGTCGAACGCTTGGAAGAAAAAAAATCTCTTTTGCGGAGGAAGCGGGGAGAGAGTGCTCCGTGCTCCCTCTCCCCGCTCCGTCCACAAAGAGAACATTATTTTTTCTTCGGTGCGGTTGACGCGGCCGCCTGGAAGAAAAAAAGCCAGCTTGCTCTGCTAGTTGGTTTTCCAACTAGCAGAGTTGGAAAACGGCGCTCTGCAGGAGAAGGTGCTTCTGCTCGAACGTGCTCTGTGCTCTCGGCATAGTTCGGTGCTAATGCGCGAATATAGAAGTCAGCAGCCTCAGCATTTTGGAGTCCGTCGATAGCGTAGAAAAATATAGTTATCGCAGATGCAATGAAGAAAAAGCAGCAGAAGAGGCAAGACTATTTCATTGTGTTATATGTCAGCAGAAAGTGGATTTTTGGGAGTCAAATTCATTTTAACTTTTATATCGAATTACCCGCTATATCGAACTGGTAGACGTTTTTTGCGAGTTCAATATAAATGGGTTTGACTCTATCTGACTTTCACAAGACCACAAGAAAATGTATAATTTGTGAGACCTATAATCTGAATACAGTCGTATCCCGCTACGACGATGTTGACAGAACACAAAAAAAAATGTTTGTTGTCACGAGAACTTTGTTATTGTGAAATCAATGTGAAATTGGCCAACAATATTAGTTGATGATGTATTAGTTGTGGTGGTACATGAACGAGCTTTAAATCCAGAAATCACTGCGCTTTTTTTTTGTATCGGAGAAGCATGATGCTATTCTCGTAGTCGGACAGCAGTTGCTCCGCAGTAGCGTCGTCATGGGCAAAAGTTATGATGATTTCGAAAGCGTCCACTTCCTGGGATGTGAAAGTCTATAGAGTCCTGCACAGCGTACCGTAAGATACCGGGGAAGCACCCACCCCACTTTCGCTGAAAATTGGTTAGTCTAGGCATGGGCACTTGTCCGGTTGAAGCAGTAAAAACTAAGATGGCGGCAGCATGCACGAGAAGCGAGGGAACCGTGGCAGCATGCATACTTTATCCAGATGTGTCTCACAAAAGCCCTGGGACCACTGGTTTTGTTTCCAAGAACTGTCCATTGTCACACCGCATTATCTTGACCCCCATCGGTCCTGACGTGGCTACAACTGGGCTGCTGACCTCCAGCATTGTAAGGACCTCTGACTGTACCCAAGTGACCTAGATAACACAGTGAATGTTTTCCCCTGCCCAAGAAGTCTTTCCCTTTCCATCGCCAGCAACGAAGCACTGGGGGTGGGTGCTTAACATATATCAGAATTTCGAAGTTTTGGAAATGTTAATGCAGTCGAATCTCATTAATTCAAACTTTCTTAATTCAAACTTGGGAATAATTCAAACTAACATGCAGGTCCCATCCTATGTGTCTCTATAGGAGGAAACTCCCGTTAATTCAAACTTTGCTTTATTCAAACATGTTCGGTCCCCTCGAGTTGGAATTGATGACATTCGACTGTAGTGGGCGCTTGTCCAGAAGTGGGTGCTTTTCCGGTATTTTACAGTAGTCTTTATAACTTGAGAAACTGGAATTGCGAACAGTTTTCATGATTCGATTTTCATTAATACCTTTATGAATTTCGTTCATACCTTTACATTCACATCTGTCGGCATCAATGCCAACAAAGACGTGCCGAAATCACTTGGGATATCTGCCTTCTTTTTTCACTTGCCGCCTTGGTGATAATACGTGTCTTTTTAAGAGAAAGTGTATCTTCTAGCACAGGGGTGTTATGCTGTCACATTTGGGAGCTTCTGATGAGAATGATCTGTTTCTGTTTGAAACCGGACCAAATCCTTGTGCAAGTAGTGCATTTTGAGTTTGAAGCAAATTTAAAGCGAACAGTGGTTTTTGCTACATATTTTCTATTATGATATTGAGTAGTTTCTTGACCGACAACCACGCTCTGTCAACTCGCTCGCCATAGATGTGACTTGGCTGGGCTTGAGCCCAAACGTAATGCAAGTCAGCCTCTGCAGGGAGTTTGGAGGCTTTAGAGCTCTTGCGGAGCGCTTGGGTACATCGTCTTCACCACCAAATGATGCTACAATGTTTACATTTAGTTTCCAGCCTCCAAGCAGCAGTTTGCAGGGCGGCTGTGCTTTCTTTGGCCGTGTAGTGACATCGCGAGTGACAACATCGAACGGGAAGATGATTTTATATTTTTTTAATTTATAAATAAGACACGTGTTTTGCTTTTTTTTTTTATGATAAGTTACTTCAAGGAAAACGGCATTTGTAAATTAGACAATCGAGTTTTTATTTTTTTATGAAAGCTTCATTTTAGTAACGCGGCATGTGATAAGGTGTTTGTTGTGGAGAGACTTTTTAGATGCTATTCTCTATGGACAAGAGACGGGAAAATGGAAATACTTTGTTTTTGCAGAAATTTCGTTGAAGTGGCGTTCGCTCTAGCAGGATTTGACTGTAGCCTGTAACACAATGATTTCGATTTTGGTGCTTGGCCCCCGCAGAGCAGAAAAATTAATGTCAAGCCGGGATAAAAAGAGATGGAGCCCTCGAATAAATAAAAATTAAATCAAAGTCTGGTGTGGTAAAGCAATGATAACATCTTTTTACCTTACCGTATTTTCAGAAAAGTGACGAGTAATTTCCTTCGAGGTGTGCAGCCTCTAGAAGCAAGTGAGCAACGCCATCATGGGTGTACGGGTATTACCGAGGCAGAAAGAAAAGCTTTGCTACGAGTCAGTTCAAAGTGAAACATATTTTTTCTGAATTCTTGAAATCTTAAATTCCTTCCTTCACCATTTTTAAATATTAGTTAAATGATATGCCTTCCGAAGTATGCTAAATTCACTAATACTACAGAAAAGGTCTCCTACATCTCATAGGTACAGGGAAAAAAGATGTATTCCTAAGTTTAACCACAGAAAGAGCTTAAAATTCTACTCTGGGAGCTGACACTTTCATAGAGTGATTATTTTTTATAAAGTTAGATCCGTAACAAGTAAATATTTTTTCGTTTTCTTCCATTCACTTAGGACTAATTTCACAACTACTACGCATGTCCTCACGAAAGCAGAACATGAAGCTTCCCTGATACAAAATGACGGGACGGCAGAAACAAACCTCTAAAAGGCGCTCAAAACGGGACGTCTGGCCACCGTAGACTTACCCAGTGCTGCCAACCTTAGGAATTTTTCCCTAGATCTAGGAATTTTCGTCATCATTTAGGGGCAAAGGGAAATATGTTCAAATCTAGGGATTGTCTTTTAATGGGTTTCAGAGGGCTTTAGAGACACGTTCCTTCCCTTTTTCCTTCTCGTGCCGGCCAAGTGCAGCGGGAAAAGGCCTCTTTGTATATTGTCGGGGCCAGACAGTGGTATAATAACAGCGATTTTGGGGGGCCACACAAGGCCAAAGTAACAAAGTTTAATTATGTAAAAAGGTTTTAACAAAGCAAATTTAACCTTTAAATGGCCACCCAACTACAAGAATCTGTTCTTAAGCTACTCCATAACAGTAATCTCAATATTGCCACTAATTAACACATTTGCTGAAAATCTAGGCGAAATCTAGGGAATTTTGTGATAAAATTCGGAGAAGCAACGATTGCTGAGGTTGGCGCACTGGGCTTACACTCATTCGGAGCTTCGGTCTCCCAGTCTCCTCAACAGCCCGAGATACAGGAGTTCCAGGCTGAGCAAGAGGGAGGCGCCAAGACACACGGCCGTCTGCGGCTCCTTCCTGAAGCTGGAGCACGTCCGTGCCTGGACCGCATCGCCAACCGCATCAAGGTGGGGCGGCGCCGCCTGAGAAAGATGGACTGGTCACCACCACAGAACTTCGCTATCTTCGGGGACCACCGACGACAGAAGCCGGTGCGGCTTGGCTCTGGCCATCTCGCTAGCAGCGAGGCAACGTCTGACGGTCCCGCCTAGATCCGTTTGCTCAGTGGGTTTTGGACACCGTATGGCGGAAATTTGTTGGTGCACCTTTAAGGTCACGTGGATTTTCAGATCTTTGCCGTTGGTTTGGCATGCAAACCCCTGAGCTTTGTTTCAAGCTCATGCCACTTTACGTTCCAGTCATGTGTGCGCACCATCAAGGTGCTCCTTCTCTTGGGCTTATCGTGTTTGCATCGATTCTAACGCTGGAAGCAGATTTAGCTTCCAGATAATCAAAAAGTAAACTGCTGCCGATTCTACTGCATGAGGTAAAACAATGAAGATTGAACACATACACCCATAGAACAGATTGTATGAAACACACACCAACACAAAAGAAATGCACACTAGTCACCGTTGTCAGAGTCGACAGATGGTTCTTCACTGTCCACAGAGGTGATCCCTGCATTTTGTCTAAAGCATTTTAAGTGCCGCGCTTCTTGTTCATGTACGAGTGCACTGACCATCACCTTTGGGAAAGTCGTCTTCAAACAACTCTTTGCGAGCTTGTCAGGTGGTTGGGATTGCGAGGCTACACTGTGCTGTTTCATTGCTATCTTTTCTGCCAGCGTGATGGCCTTTCGTTTAAATAAAGCCTCCTAGTGGAATCTTTTTGTTTTTCCGTCTTAAAATGACAGACACGAGTCCGTAGGACGCGAGAGTGCGCAATACGGATACCAAAATGGCGAACGTAAACAAACGGTCACGATGGCGATGGGGCTAGCCTTCTAATACCGAGCATTGCGTTTTTCTTGAGCTTCAGTTTTTGGTTTCGATTGTAACGCGCATGTAATTTTGGGCACCGATTTTGGCAAAAAAAGTGTGGTTTAGAATTGTACGAACAGGGGCGACGCAAGCTCAAAATTTCAATTTCTTCCGAAAACATTTTGTTTTCAGAAATTTTATATTTTGGTTTACTAACTGCCGACGCATAGTTTCAGAAAGTTCTATTTATAAATATGCAGTATTTATTTAACTAAAAGTTATTTTCGGCACGCCGGCGGCATCGCAGCGATGTCCCGCTGAGCGAGCAAACGGCGAAGTTCAGCGTTTTCAAACTAGGGACTAGAGTGCCTCAATGTTGTTGGCCGCTGCACCTTGTGGAGTGGGGACAACTCTGTCGTCTGCTAGAAGAGCGGCCATTTTTCCTCGCTTGACGCGCCGGGTACATGGAAAAGAGCGCGTCGCATTCCCCTTTGAGCTCCTTGTACTGTTATTGGGTATGATCACTTGGAAAATAAAAGAGGACTGCTTTAAGGAACGCGTCACCTCACCCCTGAGTCACGTGTGCACCTGTTTTATGATATAAAATGACGATTTAGTGCGCATTTGTATGGCGAGTCCGTTGGCAAAAGTGCCATAGGCTGCCGCTTAGGTTGTGATCCGCTTCTTGCTGATGGCCGATTTATGTAAGTTTGTGGACAGTGTGTATGTGTGGTACCGTTTTGTGCGACAGATTTCGGTATTTGACGTTGGATTAAATGAGTAAAATGAAAGGCAGTCACCAGCGAGGCGGAGACCGCGATTACGCTGAGCTCGATATATCGCCCTTTTAATTCGCCGGTATTATTGCCTAACAAAATTAAAATGATAGATGGGCTGTGATTTGTATTTGGCTGGCCTGGGGCAAACTCTTCGAGAAATCCACGCTTTTAAAGGTTATACGGATGTTCATAATGAGCACTGTAACACTTGCACTACGAGCTTTTAAACTAAAAACAAGAATATGTTTTTTTTTTTAATTTGCATTTATATTGCAAAAGTTAAGAATTTTATTAGGCCATCTATCCCGCTTGTTGGAACCGCAATCGGTGTCAACTTTTGCCATCCGTCGGCTCTGTTCTGCTCGTAGGCACTGGGCTTAAAGTGGGCCTGAAAATAGAGCAGGGGCATCATTAGAAAGAAGTAGGCTCTAAAGCAAACTTGCTCTCAATTTATTTTTCTTAAATTTGGCAATCTGTTACAAACATGAGTCTATTTAGCATGCTGAAGTGCAACACTAGAGGGCAAATGTTCAATATCTAACTTAAAGGCGTTCATTATACTAATTGGGTTCTCTGCAAAAGAACTGTATCACACACCAAAATAACGAAATGTGATACAACGCTAGTGTCATACTTCCCCAGGCTGGGTCAACACCCTTCCCAGAGGTCCTGATGCAAAGACTGTCACAAGCCCGTGATGCAATCACCCCAGGACCCCCTCAAAAACTACCCCCCTCCCCCCCCTTCCCGATTGCCCCGTATTTACACTCACTCTAGCGAGCGCCGACCGGAACGGCCTACAGCACAACCGAGACTGCGGGTAAAGCAAGGACAACACGCTAATATGCTTACTGCGAGTAACGTTCTCGTTGGATCCTTCACGCACTTACGAGTCTATCTATGTGATCTATGCGTCGCGCTATCTAACCTCCTGCCGCGGTCGATAAATATCATCTTAAAGCCCGCGCCGCGTAGGATTAGAACCGTTGACGTCTTTGATCAGCAGGCATGACGCGCTACCAACTACAGGAGCTATGAACGGCAGATCGTTCAACGCACTCCGAACACTTGTTTATATCTTTACAATAGGACGCACTTTTACGCGCAATGACACCAGCTGCCGAGTCTGAGCGTCTCACATGCAATCGATGTGGCTCTCGCTCGTGTAATGATGACGCTACGGCCGCTGGTTTGACCCTCTCCCCGCGCTCCGGGAGAGGGTGATGTAGCGGCTGTTAGCTCAGCCTCACGAGAGCGGAAGTGAGCCCTCGCGTGCATGGACACGCAGCGGCAGATTCTATATGCTTTGAAAAGGCGCTGTGACATAGAATCGCGTCTACGGTAAAGATATAAACAACCATTATAGAGATACCGTTGTGTTTGTAGACTAGCTAAGACGCCAGAAAGTCTGGTCGGGTCACCATTTCGAGTGATTTGATCACGGTAAGGCGCAGAGCAATTTGCTCGCAATCTATCCTAAGTGACAGCAAACAGCTATGCGATGCTGGGCAAATGCAAAGAACACGTGCAAGCTAGGGCTGTAAGAAAGTGTCATAACAAATTTACGAATCTGCCTCAACGAGTGCAGCTTAGCGTATCCAGGGTTGTCCGTCCGTGCACACTCGTGACGAACGCAGACATAAAACTCCGCACCGTCTTACGATGCTATTACAGCATCTAGAGCGCAGATGAATCAGTTCACCCAAAGGACTGCGGTTCTGCTTGATTTTTTTCTTACTCAGTAACATTCTGTCCTGAAGCCGACCAGCACACACGAACCATAGCCTCTGAGATCGGCGCGCTCGCGCTACACACAAACATTCATTGCTGGGCGATTGCATTTTACTGGCGTACGGGAGAATAGAAAGAAGTCGGATCGCTGGTCGCTATACCAACGACTGGTGAGCAATAGCGAGTAGCGAGTCGTGGAAGTGTCTATATAACATAATCGTTCAGGACCTCAGCCAGTACTTCTAAACAATATTTCCTACGGTGAACGACACAGGGATCGGAAAGAAACAGAGCTGCTACTCACACTGCACACAGACGAGGAGCAGGTCGGCTCCCAGTTGCCCCTTTTTATCTGCGTCAGCCACAGTCGCTTCCGTTTGGCGTTCGTTGGAATGTTGAATAGCCTCCACCCGTTTCGGGAGTTATTTGAGCACTTCGGCACGCAGCAACCCGGCATTGTTGTCGAGGCACCCTAATTGCTGTGGGTACGAGGCCACGAGGCGACCTCCCGGTATCACGCGTGCAGCGTCAACACAACGCGAGAGGAAAAATGGCGGCCGCCACCGGGAGCGGTCGGGGGAAACGGGGGATCCCCGAAAAGGCGGCACTTGCCCTCCCTAAAGATGTCGCCACTCTAGCAAGGCGCAGCGGCCAACAACATTGAGGCACTCTAACTAGGACTACTCCACGCCCGTTCGGTGTAGCTGGGACATTTTAACCTTGTTAGAAGCACCGTTTCTTCTAGTTTTTGCCGCAAAAAACTTCCTACGTTAGAGGGTATCTTCATCCCAGGAAAGCCCCGCATATCCAAACAGAAAAAAGAGACAAATACGATACGAGCGATTCCATTGGTGGAGAACCAAAACCGACGCTCACAATTGGCCGTGCTTGGTGATGTCATGCCTTGTTTACGTCCATCGCGCTCTTTCTTCAGACTCTTTCGCTCCTGATTATATCACTACATCGCAGCTCATTAGATTCATTTTCTCTTTGCTCTTGGTAGTTTTTGTTCCAATGAATGCCTGCCATCAAAGCTAGCATTCGTTGTAGCTTTGGCTGACATTCTCGGTCTCGAAATAAAGAGGTTGGTCATAAGGACGCCCCAGAAGAGGCACCGTACCGTCGCTGCCATCGCCATCACCACCTTCATCGCCGGCATCGCGATATTCCAGTTCCCAGCTGACATCAGTGCCTAATGCATTACATCAAATGCTGAGGACCATCCAGTCTTCACTGAATCGGATACAGTCGAAGCTCGCTAATCCGACTCCCGCTATTTCGATCATCGCGTTAATTCGATCCTTCCGTTTAGCACCGTCAGAAATGTACAGGCTTCAATAGGCAGAAACCCCGGGTATTTCGATCTGATAAATATCCCCAACCCGACAATTCGTCCCGGGAGCCAGCATCTTCGTAACTCGGGATATATTTTTTAAGCTAACACTATAAGTTTAAAGGTTAAAACGGCGCCTCAAAACACAACACGCGTCCCTACCCATATTGGCAAACAGCCGTTCGCAGCGAGCCCGCGCCTGATTGCGACACCTCCACAGACGCGCGATGCCCGCCGGGCGCCCCCGGCGCATCGAGCCGGAGCGCGCTCCGCGAAAGAGCGCCCGCGCAGACAGGCGCCCTTCGTTGGCGCCTCGCGCCGGAGAAAGGGCCGATTTGATTAGTCGAGATAAGACCCAGTCAGAGCGCACCGGCCCGATCACGTGGGGAGGCGCGCGGAAGGAGACGGGAGCAACGAGAGGGAAATGAGTGAGCGATGAAGTGAGAAAGAACGCCGGGAGGATGGAGAAGGAGACTGGAGAAAAATGAGCGAGCGATGAAGAGGGACCGTGCTGTCACGCGATTTCTGGTTTCTGTTCTTTGGAGTGCGCAGCGTTTAACGCTCATACCGGAAAATGTCGAAAGAAAAGCGAGGAAAGTACTCTTCGAATGATTTAAAAACAAAACTTCACATACTCAACGGGTTAGGGAGGGAAAATTGTCCAGAAAAGAAATTGCCGAAAAAGTATGACCTCAAGAAAAGCATGCTTGCTACCTACACTAGGAATGAAGCAGCAATCGTGAAAGCTTTTGAAGAAGAGCAATTTGTGAATTCAAGAAAACGCCTTGCAGTGCAGCCCATCCAGAACTCGAAGAAGCCGTTTACAAATGGGTGACAGAAGTAAGAACGCACAACCTTCCGATGACTGGAGACATGATTCGCGCTTAAGGCTCAACAGTTCAGCGAACGTTTGGGCATCGAGGGATTCCGTGCTTCTGAGGAATGGCTCGCAAGATTCAGGGAGAGGCACTCTCTTATTTTTAAGCACGTGTGTGGTGAAAGAGCCGATGTGGATGAACATTTGTGTGAAAACTGGAAGACGCTCGGAGCTCGCACGTATTCTTGCGGAGTATGCACCCGAGGACATATTCAATTGCGACGAAACGGCGTTGTTTTTTAAAGCTCTCCCCGACAAAACGATAACGTTCAAAGGGATCCTTGCACTGGGGGAAAACGCAGTAAAGAGCGGGTGACCGTGCTCGTGGCAGCCAACATGACAGGCACGAAACGTCTGCCTCTTTTAGTGATCGGGAAATCCAAGACGCCACGATGCTTTCGGAACATCCCGCGGCTTCCAATGGACTACCGTTTCAACAAAAAAGCGTGGATGACACGTGGAGATCTTTCAAGATTATCTTCAAAAATTGAACCGCCAGTTCGCGTCCAAGGGGCGCAAGGTCGTGTTAGTAGCGGACAACTGCAGTGCGCACACAAAAATGCCGGAGCTGTCTATGATCCGCCTGATTTTCCTTCCACCCGCAACCACCCCACTCTTGCAACCAATGGATCAAGGAATAATCAAACACCTGAAAGGCTTGTACCGCAAGCATCTCATGGCAAGAATATTGCTTTGTCTGGACCAGGGTAAGCGCTATGAAGTCACTCTGTTGGCGGCGATTCATGTGCTTGTTAAAGCTTGGACGGACATGCCAAGCCAGGTCATCGCTGAACTGCTGTGCCACTGTGGTTTCTCGTGTGATGGAGATACCGCGAGTTCGACGACTGCATCGGCTACTACGTCTACATCGGCAACTGCATCGGCTACTACATCGGGCAACTTCATCGGGCTACAACATCGGCAACCACAATTGAAGATGAAAACTTTGACGATAAAGTGCAGTGCTCTAATGCCCGCTCTACCCGAAAACGTTAGTTTCAATGATTACGTTGCGGAGCAGATGATGGAGTGCTTGTGTGCGGTCAATTGACTGACGACGAAATCATCGCATCGGTTCAGCGTCCCGAGGGTCAGGAGGATCGACAGCTGGCGAGAGTGACGCCGAAGAGCCGCCGCCACACCCATCTCCTGCCGAAGCATCCGCTGCGCTCGATGTACTTGCGAACTTCGCAACGCTTGAAGACACCGACGTGGACGATGTGGCCGCATATTGAGGATATGCGGAAATTTGTTTTTGCGCAAGCGTCTGACGGGAATGCGGCAGCAGAAAATATCTGCGTTTTTTTCGGAATAAAACTCCGTCGTCACGGTTGGCTTTTCGCCGCTTCTCGTGACGTACGTCGTTACTCGTTTTTGATCGATATTCGATCAACTTTCGATAATTCGATCTATTTTTCGAGGAACCGTCAGAGTCGAATTAACAAGCTTCGACTGTATCCTGACAGCGCTTGAGCGGAAGCTTGGTCTCCTTGAGTGCAATGTGGACGACGGAGAAATGGCGGACACTCCTGTTGAAGAGCCTCCGGATGGTTATCACCATCTCAATGTGTCAGCCGTGCAAAGTGCTAATTGACACTTTAGGCACCCCAAGAGCCATGGAAGAGAACTCAGTTTGCGAGAATCGGGGACTGGTGCCAATCTGCAATTTGCTGTTGGATGCGCGTCTTGCTGAGACATCGTTGCCACACCGCACTCACCATCAATCGGCAAGTCTCGTCAAAGCAAATTAGCGATGCGTTTGGGCATTGTTGGGAGAGGCTGTGGCATTGGCTTTACGAAGTTCACGAATCTCTTTGGTGGCCTAAATACTCTGCCTCCTATGCATTTGAAGTCTCATCAGAAGATTGCGGCTGAAGTGCACGATGCAGCGATGCTGGTGTTGAGCGAAGTAATAAGGGAAGCTTCAGAAGCTGTCAGAAAGACGCAACCGGTTGCGGATACCAGTGCTGAGAACGACCTTCTAGACGTCTGCATAACCTTTAATAATAATAATAATAAATAATAATAATCTTTATTTTTATGTGCCCAAAAACAACCCGGAGGTCTTCACTTTGGCGCACAAGTCAATGATAAAATCGAACAGAAACAAAGTAACACAATAAAAGCAAAGTAAACCACAGGTCAAAGGTGTGTTGGAAGCGCTTACAATTGCTTGCGAAAAACAGATATATCACTGAATATATCAATATTTGTATCATTAAGGCGATTATATAACGATTGTATACGTGACAGGGGCGAGGATCTACACATGGTATTGACGTAAAAAGCAGTATGGTTCCTAGTTAACCGAGAAGGGACATGAATGTTAATTCTGGATAAAAGCATATCGCTATCTATTATCCCATTTACTACCTTATGTAGAAAAATTAGGTCACGCTCGGCCCTTCTTTCAGACAATGGGCTCAGAGAAATCTTATCAACGAGAAAGTAATGATCATAATAAAAACGACGTTGAAAATAGCGGTCATAGACAATACGTACGAAACGCTTTTGCACGGTTTCAATTTTCGCTGACTGCGTTCCAGATATTGAGTTCCATGCTACAGATGCAAATTCAAGCCGTGATCTTACTAGGGAGCAAAATAAACGAATAATAGAGGCTGGGTTTTTAAACTGCTGCGTGATGCGAGATATCAGTCCCAGCATCTTAGTTGCTCTGCCAACAATAGATGACACGTGTGGAATAAACGTCAATGCACTATCTATACACACGCCAAGATCTGTTACAGAAGATACACGTTCGATAGGAATCCCTTCTAGTAGATAACTATTATGTATTACATTATGACGTTTGCACAAAGTTAGTACCTTTGTTTTTACAGGGTTCAGTGACAAGTCATTCAATTTGCACCACTGAACTATTCGCGACACGTCATGCTGTAAAGCATCGCAGTTTCAGCGAGAGAACGAAACATTAACAAAAATCTTAATGTCATCTGCAAATAACAACACCTCAAAGCATTTTTCACATTGGACGATAGATCGCTTACATAAAAATGAGAAACAAAAAGGGGACCAAGAATAGACCCTTGGGGAACACCGGAATTGGAAAAGGAAAGTTTTTGAGCGACTGTTTATTTATTTATTTATTTATTTGATACGTGCCCACAAACAGCATGACGCCTTCAGCGTGGTGCACAAAAGGAAACGAAGCAAAGAAAGTATGTGAAAATAGGTAAAAAAGCGAAGAAGAAAAGAAAGAAGAAGAAAAAAGGAAAAAAGAGAAATTAACAAATATTATACATGACTGTGTAATACATGACTCTACAGCACAAAGAAGTACACTCAGGCTTTGGACAAATTTTTCACAGCTCGGGCAAAAGTATCATAACCATCAAAGATGCTCAGACCGGGTGCCTCAAGTGAGTTGTATACAAGTTGTGCTCTCTGGACAGGACTTTTGGGATTAACTGCAGGATAAAATAGTGGCGAGGAACGACATCGTGTGGGGACATGAAAACTGATTGAATATAGTAAATCGGCACAGTCAACAACACCATGGACAAGTTTGTGGAGAAAGCACAGATCGAGGAGTGTTCTTCTATCGCTCAGTTTGCTTAACCCAATGTGGTGAAGTATTCTATCGTACGAGTAATATACTCTTCTGAAAAGGTAACGATCGTAATAGATTCGAACAAATCTCATCTGTACTCGTTCCAAAGAAAGTGACAAGTAGTGAGGAACAGAGTTCCACACCACTGAACAGTACTCTAGACGAGAGCGCACGATAGCCCGAAAGAGTGACAAATAACAGCTAGGATTAGTGAACTCCTTCGAAATGCGTGTTATGAGACCAAGGGACTTCATTGCTTCATTGGCCGCTCTTTCAATGTGGTGTTTAAAACTCAGCGACTCATCAATGTACACCCCCAAGTCTCGGACTGTTGACACTTGAGCAATGGGATCACCATGCAGCTTATACAAAAATTGAACTTGCACCTGTCGACGAGAGTATGAAATCACATTTGTCTTTGCTGGGTTGATGCGAAGCCCATTTGCTGAACACCATGATGAGACGGTGTTAATGTCATGCTGTAGAAGAGAGCATTCATCAACTTTATCTATAGCTCGAAAGATCTTAATGTCATCAGCAAAGAGAAGCATTTCAGAGTGTTCCATGCGCTCAGCCAAATCATTAATAAAAAATGAGAAACAACAGGGGGCCCAGGTTGATCTATGCGAACGCTGTTGGGACGACATGATAAGTAACTTTGGAACCATTTACACACCTGTGCGCAACAGCCATATAAAGACAGTTTACGTAATAACAACTCGTGGTTCACTTTATCAAATGCTTTTCACATATCAAAATAAATACAATCGATTTGCCCTCTGTTCATAACAACAGGGACAGAATAGTTCAAAAATGAGCACAGGTTAAGTTTCAACCGACCGTCCTGTCAGAAAACCATGCTGGCAAGCATCGAATTTCTGGTGGAAGTAAAAAAAAATTTGTTTGTGCATAACGCGCTCGAACACTTCGGAAAACCCCGACTATAAAGATATGGGTTGATAATTACTAGAAATAGATCGATATGCCACGTGCCTTTGATGGCACGTGGCATAAACGTGGACACACATCACAGTTTGGAGTTGGTGTTGCTATTGAGCTGGAGACTGGTTTTGTTATCGACTTTTTGGTGAAAAGCAAGTACTGCCATGGGTGCCAGTTGGGCCCCAAGGAAGGAAGTGAAGGATTTGAGGAGTGGGCAGGTAGTCATAGAGGTACCTGCCAGAAAAACTTCGAGGGATCTTCGAATGTGATGGAAGTGGCGGCTGCTGCAGTCATTTTCAGCCGCTTCGTCGAACTGCATAACATGCAGAATGTCGCTGTCCTGAGTGACGGTGACAGGAAGGCTTTCACACGTCTTGAGCTTGAGCCTTGAGCCTTGGGCTTTATGACAAGCCTTGAGCCTTGAGCTTTATTACAAGCCTATCCAGGAAGAAGATTATGTAAATCATGTGGCAAAGAGAATGTATGCGGGATTGGAAAAGCTGAAAAAGGCCGAAAAAGGACTCTGAGGCAAAGGAAAGCTCACCAATGTCGTCATGAAGAAGCTCACAAGTTACTACGCATGTGCCTTGAAGGACAACGCCCTGACGTTGAGAAGATGCAGCGAGCTGTCATTGCCAGCTTTCTTCTTACCTACTCCACAGACCAGGAGCCCCGACACATAGCCTGTCCGGAAGGCGAGGAGTAGTGGTGCCACCATAACCGCCACGAGGCTCTCAAAGCAGCAGGGAAGCCTACGGCAGTAAAACCACACCGACCAGCCTTCTCTAAGGATGTTGCAAAGACTTCCTCGTTCGATGCTCACACATGAAAACCCAAAATGCAAATGAGAGTTTTAACGCGCTCATTTGGAAGCGTTGTCCGAAAACGGAATTCGCCTCACTGCGCACCGTGGAGACTACTGTCGCTCTAGCAGTTCTAGAGTTTAAACTCGGTCCAAGAGGCTTCAAAGGGCACTCCTGCAGATGGAGATCAGCCCTGGAAGCCACGAGGAGAAGCACTCCTACAAGGCGAGTTGGGGCAAGATCGCTGAAGGTAAAAGACCAGGCACTTCACTCATCGAAGCTTGCCTCACAAGCGGCGCAAGCTTGAGGCTATAGTCCGGGAGCAGCACAGCGGAGCCGAGGGTACCACCATGCTCCAGGTGGTATCCTCAGCTTCTGCTATACTTGCACACCGCCGATCCAGAAGGGGTCCCCAAAACTGGAGGAAGAGACTATAAAAGGATTTGTTTCTCAAAATCGCTCGATATCAGAGTGGTTGTCGGCCAGTGTGGTTCCAAAATCACACTGTTTCATGATGGTCACTATACCTTGTCTCATCCTCCGATGGACTATAAAGGCCAAAGCCACGGGCCGCCAGGTCCAATCACGTTACACGCAAAGCTATGACACGCTTAACATAAATTAGAGGAGGGTGAATAATGCTGTGAATCAAGAACGCTGCATCATTTCTATAGCTTCGACACTGCAAAGAGTCTGTATGTCGCGGCTTTATTCGCGGTGTAAAATTCATGAGTCACTCAGTGCTATTCAGTTTGAACCACTGTCCACCCATACCCATTGATGACCCTAGACGCAGGCACCGACACGTGCATCGAAGCGAAAAACCACGCAACTTTTAAGTGGCTTCTGATTGGATCTGGTGGCCCGTAGCTTTTACCTTTAGTCCATCCTAGGGTGAGACGAAGTATAGTCAGCAAGGAATGCTGAGGTTCTCAGTGTGTTGTTATTGCCCTGAATACATGTGTGGGGGACGTATACAAGGTAGCTGCACCCAAGTGGACAATATGGATCAAGCTGGATTTGATGGCACAAACACCCATTGCCTGCAGTTTTAATTTAAATTGCTACTACAGGCAAATCTGGAACCGTGGTCGCAGTGCCGTCGAAATGAAGAAGAGTGTTTATGTTCACTTTTGTTACTGTTAAAACAATTTGAATTATAAAAACAATAAGAATATTTGCATTTTGCATTCATATTGTTTTATTAGTCAGCACAGGGTTCTATTTATCGGGGAACTAACAACTGTTAATAGGGGCAAGACATGGATGAAGTAAACACCTAGTGCAAACCATCTAAGGAAAAACACTTTTTCAGGCAAAATGTTTATCTAATAATCTGACGTAGCCTGCGGGCTCTTTGGTTTTGCTAATGCTGCATGGTTAATTTGATTCTTTTCACGCCATTTTCAGCAGAAGAAGCGTGTCAGCAGCAGTCAACCTGGCCAAGGCCCCACTGTAAAGAAGCCAAAGATGGACGTTTCCGAAGAGCCATCGACACAGAGCAGCATCTTCAACTTCTTATGATACTAGTTCTCTTGGTTTTAGAATTGTATTCTAATAAAGCTATTTATGAATGTACGATATCATCAAGATCTGGAAACTGTGTGCTCCTTGTTTCTAAATAAGGCTATCCCATACTGTAAACAAATTTATTTTCGCATGCTCAATATTTTGCGAATTAGGCACAGTGCGGTGTTCGGAAATATTTTGAGGGCACAAAATTTCGCAAATGTGGATGGTGTGCTATGTATTTGTTACCATTGAAAAACATTGTCATGTATTTTTGTTTGTTTATCTGTTGTTTTTTTTGCATTTTATTAGCAAAAGTTAGGTCCTCACAAAAATGAAATCGCTTACAGTACAGTTAAACCCGCTTTATAACGAACAGCGGGAAACGCTACGATCAGTTTGATATAGCAAGTAATTCGATATAGCAAAAACCATTTACAACGAACTTCCACGATGTGTTTGTTGTAAGGCGAGAGCTTCTCTTTCTTTCTCATCTCTTCGCTTCCGCCTTGAAACAACGCACCTAAAGGTTTTTTTGTTTTTGTTTTTTTGCATGCATGCAGAGTTTTTGGGGTTTTTTTAGCTTATTTCCCCTTTTGAATTGCTTCTCTTTGTGGGCAACCATTTTAAAATGAAACTTTTTTTGTGCGTGCGTGCAGAGGGTATTGTTTAGCTTTCTCCCTTCTGAATCGCTTTCTTCGCTCAATTTCGTTCGCAACTTGAGCTTTAAGAATTTTCTTTCTTTCTCACTTTTTTGGGGGGGAAGGGGACAGGCTAGAAGACGACTGTTTGCGTGTTTTTGGAAGCCTTCGCTGGGGGAAACGTTTGATATAGCCAATATGTTGTTCGTTATAAAAAGAACATTTTACAGGCATTTTTACTTAAATTTTCCGTGAGTTTGATATCGACAATAATTCATCTTACGTGGGTTCGTTCTAAACAGGTTTCACTGTATTTAGTTTCTTATATAGGACGTTTCCCGAGTGCTATTCACGCATAGAAAGATATTGTATAAATAAACCAACAAATGGAGTGCATTGAAACTTTTTGCAAAGGTGTCTTGAGGTGGTGCATTTATTACTCAAATTTCATGAGTGAGTTTCCAAAAAAAAAATGTAAGCCTTAAACACTATTTTTTTTTCTTTTTTGATTGATTGACTGAAAGTTGTTTGATTGACGCTGTTACTCATAGGTGGCAGCCCACACACTGCCGGATCTGCTTTTGGGTGTTCATCTCGAAGAGGCTTCCACTGTTTCTGCTTTATGTTGTGCCACGTGAGGAGCAACGTCGACCAGGCGGTTTTTTTGCCCGTTTTTTATCTGCTTAAGAAAAAAACTGGATTTCGTTGGCTTGATGGGGTACTCCGGCAATTTTTCGAGCTACCCCAACTATATTTTCAGAATCACCAGCCTTTACCCTTTCCTGTATGCTATTTATAGCATCGCAAAATTCATAATAGTGTATGGTGGAATCGGCAAGTGAAAATGACACCAAAAACAAAATTTTCAGTGCCATGACGTCAGTACAATGATTTCAGCAAGAACTATTCTGAATGTTCGTCAATACTGAATAGCACATGGGAAAGGGTAAAGGCAGTGATTCTGAGAATATAGTTGCTTGGAGAATCTACAGCACCCATTAAATTTTAGTATGATAAATGCATAACCTAAAGACACCTAAGTGAAAAATTTAATTACACTCAGTTTATTGGTTTGTTTATATTAATTTTTCATGCCCGAGCTGCTCTCGGAAACACCCTGTGGATACGATTGTTGTCACGAGTGCAACCTGTCCCCCTCAATTCACGGGGTGATTCTGATGGCGTGATGGCTTTTTAAGAGACCACATAAATCTGTTTCTCACCGTATCATGCACAATTTACTAAAATGGTGGCCATAGGTGGTGCGTTTATTATTTGAAAGCATGAAAATATGAGCTCCCCCAAGTCGATAAAAAAAACAAGTAAAGCGTTTTTTGTGAAATCTTTTCAGGTAAGCCTTTTCATTTTTTCAACGAAATAGCGTCGTAGATTGAAGTGGCATTTGTTACTACAAAAAGACTGATGGAAGGGAAAATAAAAAGGCTTACTCTGGAGCGAGGCTATAGAAAACACGCTTATCACGGCGCTGGTTTGGCTTTCGCTGTTTATCACCCGCTTGACATCTCTCATTTTCTGGCCCACCTTATGTTTTCAAAAACATGCGCTGTGGCCACAGGTAGAAGAAACGCATTCAGGTGATGACTGGCCGCTCGTCTTAGGGAAGCGAGCGACCAGATTTTGTTCGGAGCTAGCCTCGAACCAGAGTAGTTAATTCCGCGCTACCGCGGAGGGCGCTGCGATGTGGGGGGCTCTGGGGTCCTTTTCGACGGCCACGGTGTCGGCGGCGTAGCGTGCTCGCCTTTTCGTGGTGTGGTGGTGGTGGCGTGCCGGTGGCTGGCCTCGTGTTTTGCTATGGTGCTGTGCCGATCACAAGGTGCCACCATCGTGCACCAAGGTGAGCCTTAACGCGAAGAAGGAAGAGAACACAGATTTATAGACTCTGGCAACTTGGTGGCGGTGTGGCGAGGTACAACAAGAAGTGGTGGAGCGGGGAAGCGGGACCACCGCTGGGAGAAACAACCGGAGCGGTCGGTTTGGGAGGGACCTGATACTTGGGCGCCATCTATCCCCGTGCGAGTGAAGCTGCTCGGTGCGCTGAACATAATGTGCTTGCCGCTGTCGAACAGAGAGTCATCACCTAAATGTGTTTCTTCCACCATGGGTACAACAAGAAGCGGTGAGCGAGGGAATGCGGCACCACCGCTGGGAGAAAACAACCGGAGCGGTCGGTTTGGGAGGGACCCGATACTTGGGCGCCATCCATCCCCGTGCGAGTGAAGCGCTCAGTGCGCCGAACATAATGTGGTTGCCGCGTCGGACAGAGAGTCATCACCTAAATGTGTTTCTTCCACCATGGGTACAACAAGAAGCGGTGAGCGAGGGAATGCGGGACCACCGCTGGGAGAAACAACCGGAGCGGTCGGTTTGGGAGGGACCTGATACTTGAGGCGCCATCTATCCCCGTGCGAGTGAAGCGCTCGGTGCGCTGAACATAATGTGGTTGCCGCGTCGGACAGAGAGTCATCACCTAAATGTGTTTCTTCCACCATGGGTACAACAAGAAGCGGTGAGCGAGGGAATGCGGGACCACCGCTGGGAGAAACAACCGGAGCGGTCGGTTTGGGAGGGACCCGATACTTGGGCGCCATCCATCCCCGTGCGAGTGAAGTGCTCAGTGCGCCGAACATAATGTGGTTGCCGCGTCGGACAGAGAGTCATCACCTAAATGTGTTTCTTTCACCATGGGTACAACAAGAAGCGGTGAGCGAGGAAATGCAGGACCACCGCTGGGAGAAACAACCGGAGCGGTCGGTTTGGGAGGGACCGATACTTGGGCGCCATCCATCCCCGTGCGAGTGAAGTGCTCAGTGCGCCGAACATAATGTGGTTGCCGCGTCGGACAGAGAGTCATCACCTAAATGTGTTTCTTTCACCATGGGTACAACAAGAAGCGGTGAGCGAGGGAATGCGGGACCACCGCTGGGAGAAACAACCGGAGCGGTCGGTTTGGGAGGGACCGATACTTGGGCGCCATCTATCCCCGTGCGAGTGAAGTGCTCAGTGCGCTGAACATAATGTGGTTGCCGCGTCGGACAGAGAGTCATCACCTAAATGTGTTTCTTTCACCATGGGTACAACAAGAAGCGGTGAGCGAGGAAATGCGGGACCACCGCTGGGAGAAACAACCGGAGCGGTCGGTTTGGGAGGGACCGATACTTGGGCGCCATCCATCCCCGTGCGAGTGAAGTGCTCAGTGCGCCGAACATAATGTGGTTGCCGCGTCGGACAGAGAGTCATCACCTAAATGTGTTTCTTTCACCATGGGTACAACAAGAAGCGGTGAGCGAGGAATGCAGGACCACCGCTGGGAGAAACAACCGGAGCGGTCGGTTTGGGAGGGACCGATACTTGGGCGCCATCAATCCCCGTGCGAGTGAAGTGCTCAGTGCGCCGAACATAATGTGGTTGCCGCGTCGGACAGAGAGTATCACCTAAATTTGTTTCTTTCACCATGGGTACAACAAGAAGCGGTGAGCGAGGAAATGCGGGACCACTGCTGGGAGAAACAGCCTGAGCGGTCGGTTTGGGAGGGACCAATACTTGGGCACCATCTATCCCTGTGTGAGTGAAGTGCTCAGTGCGCTGAACATAACGTGGTCAGCTGCGTCGGACGGAGAGTCATCACCTAAATGTGTTTCTTTCACCATGGGTACAACAAGAAGCGGTGAGCGAGGAAATGCGGGACCACCGCTGGGAGAAACAACCGGAGCGGTCGGTTTGGGAGGGACCGATACTTGGGCGCCATCTATCCCCGTGCGAGTGAAGCGCTCAGTGCGCTGAACATAATGTGGTTGCCGCGTCGGACAGAGAGTCATCACCTAAATGTGTTTCTTCCACCATGGGTACAACAAGAAGCGGTGAGCGAGGGAATGCGGGACCACCGCTGGGAGAAACAACCGGAGCGGTCGGTTTGGGAGGGACCCGATACTTGGGCGCCATCTATCCCCGTGCGAGTGAAGTGCTCAGTGCGCCGAACATAATGTGGTTGCCGCGTCGGACAGAGAGTCATCACCTAAATGTGTTTCTTCCACCATGGGTACAACAAGAAGCGGTGAGCGAGGAATGCGGGACCACCGCTGGGAGAAACAACCGGAGCGGTCGGTTTGGGAGGGACCGATACTTGGGCGCCATCTATCCCCGCGTGAGTGAAGCGCTCAGTGCGCCGAACATAATGTGGTCGCAGCGTCGGACAGAGAGTCATCACCTAAATGTGTTTTTCCACCATGGGTACAACAAGAAGCGATGAGCGAGGGAATGCGGACCACTGCTGGAGAAACAACCGAGCAGTCGGTTGGGAGGGACCGATACTTGGGCACCATCTATCCCTGTGCGAGTGAAGTGCTCAGTGCGCTGAACATAGCGTGGTCGCCGCTCGACAGAGAGTCATCACCTAAATGTGTTTCTTCCACCATGGTACAACAACAAGTCGGTGAGTGAGGGAATGCAGGACCACCGTTGGAGAAACAACCGCAGCGGTCGGTTTGGTGGACCCTATACTTAGCGCCATCTATCTCGTGCAGAGTGAAGCCGCTCAGTGCGCCAATGCATGTGGTTGCCACGTCGGACAGAGAGTCATCACCTAAATGTGTTTCTTCCACCATGGTACAGACAGCGGTAGCTGAGGTAATGCAGCACCACTGCTGGGAGAAACAACCGGAGCGGTCGGTTTGGGAGGGACCTGATACTTGGGCACCATCAATCCCCGTGCGAGTGAAGACGCTCAGTGCGCCGAACACTAATGTGGTCGCCGCGTCGGACAGAGAGTCATCACCTAAATGTGTTTCTTTCACCATGGGTACAACAAGAAGCGATGAGCGAGGGAATGCGGACCACTGCTGGGAGAAACAACCGGAGCGGTCGGTTTGGGAGGGACCATACTTGGGCGCCATCCATCCCCTTGTGCGAGTGAAGCGTCGCTGGTGCGCCGAACATAATGTGGTTGCCGTCGTCGGACAGAGTAGCTGCATCACCTAAATGTGTTTATTTCTACCATATGGGTACAACAGAGAAGGGTGAGCGAGGAAATGCAGGAGCCACTGCTGGGAGAAACAACACGAGAGCGGTCGATTTGGGAGGAGACCCGATACTCTGGGACGCCATCTAATCCCCGTGCGAGTGAAGCGCTCGGTGCGCCGAACATAATGTGGTTGCCGCGTCGGATAGAGAGTCATCACCTAAATGTGTTTCTTCCACCATGGGTACAACAAGAGTGCGGTGAGCGAGGGAATGCAGGACCACTGCTGGGAGAAACAACCGGAGCGGTCAGTTTGGAGAGGGACCCGATACTTGGGCGCCATCTATCCCCGTGTGAGTGAAGCGCCCAGTGCGCTGAACATAATGTGGTTGCCGCGTCGGACAGAGAGTCATCACCTAAATGTGTTTCTTCCACCATGGGTACAACAATAAGCGGTGAGTGAGGGAATGCGGCACCACCGCTGGGAGAAAAACCGGAGCGGTCGGTTTGAGGAGGGACCGGTATTGGGCTCCATCCATCTCCGTGCGAGCGAAGTGCTCAGTGCGCCGAACATAATGTGGTTGCCGCGTTGGACAGAGAGTCATCACCTAAATGTGTTTCTTCCACTATGGGTACAACAAGAAGCGGTGAGCGAGGGAATGCGGCACCACCGCTGGGAGAAAACAACCGGAGCGGTCGGTTCGGGAGGGACCGATACTTGGGCGCCATTCTATCCCCGTGCGAGTGAAGTGCTCAGTGCGCCGAACATAATGTGGTTGCCGCGTCGGACAGAGATCATCACCTAAATGTGTTTCTTCCACTCATGGGTACAACAAGAAGCGGTGAGTGAGGGAATGCAGGACCACCGCTGGGGCAGCGACTGGAGCGGTCAGTTTGGGAGGGACCCGATACTTGGGCGCCCATCTATCCCCGTGTGAGTGAAGTCGCCAGTGCGCCGAACATAATGTGGTTGCTGCGTCGGACAGAGAGTCATCACCTAAATGTGTTTCTTCCACCATGGGTACAACAAGAAGCGGTGAGTGAGGGAATGTGGGACCACCGCTGGGAGAAACAACCGGAGCGGTCGGTTTGGGAGGGACCGATACTTGGGCGCCATCTATCCCCGTGCGAGTGAAGTGCTCAGTGCGCCGAACATAATGTGGTTGCCGCGTCGGACAGGCGAGTCATCACCTAAATGTGTTTCTTCCACCATGGGTACAACAAGAAGCGGTGAGCGAGGAATGCAGCGACCACCGCTGGGAGAAACAACCGGAGGTGGCCGGTTTGGAGGACCGATACTTGGGCGCCATCCATCCCCGTGCGGAGTGAAGTGCTCAGTGCGCCGAACATAATGTGGTTGCCGCGTCGGACAGAGAGTCATCACCTAAATGTGTTTCCTTCCACCTATGGGTACAACAAGAAGCGGTGAGCGAGGGAATGCAGGACCACTGCTGGGAGAAGCAACCGGAGCGAGTCAGGATTTGAGGAGGGACCGATGCTTGAGGCATATCTATCCCCGTGTGAGTGGAGGGGTGCTCGAGGTGCGCCGAACATGAACGTAGTTCTGCCCGCGTCGGGACGGAGAGTCATCACCTAAATGTGTTTTTTCCACTATGGGTACAACGAGAAGCGGTGAGTGAGGGAATGCGCGGCACCAAACCGGGTGGGAGAAAACCGGAGGCGGTCGGGTTAGGGAGGGACCGATGCGCGGTGGCGCCATCTATCCCCGTGTGAGTGAAGTGCTCAGTGCGCCGAACATAATGTGGTTGCCGCGTTGGACAGAGAGTCATCACCTAAATGTGTTTCTTCCACCATGGGTACAACAAGAAGCGGTGAGCGAGGGAATGCGGGACCACCTGCTGGGAGAAACAACCGGAGCGGTCGGTTTGGGAGGGACCGATACTTGGGCGCCATCTATCCCGTGCGAGTGAAGCGTGCTCAGTGCGCCAAACCTAATGTGGTTGCCGCGTTGGACAGAGAGTCATCACCTAAATGTGTTTCTTCCACCATGGTTACAACAATAAGCAGCTGAGTGAGAGAATGCGGACCACCGCTGGGAGAAACAACCGGAGCGGTCGGTTTGGGAGGGACCGATACTTGGGTGCCATCTATCCCCGTGTGAGCGAAGTGCTCAGTGCGCCGAACATAATGTGGTCGCCTGCGTCGGACAGAGCAGCATCACCTAAATGTGTTTCTTTCACCATGGGTACAACAAGAAGCGGTGAGCGAGGGAATGCGGACCACCGCTGGGAGAAACAACCGGAGCGGTCGGTTTGGGAGGGACTGATACTTGGGCGCCATCTATCCCCAGTGCGAGTGAAGCGCTCAGATGCGCCCGAACCTAGTGTGGTTGCCGCTGTCGAGATAGACAGTCACTACCGCCCCAACTGTGTTTCTTCCACCATGGGTACAACAAGACGCGGTGAGCGAGGGAATGCAGGACCACTCGCTGGGAGACACTAGAGCCATGGAGCTAGATGAGCTGCGCTGGAGTATTGGCACCCTGTTCCCCAACATTGTTGTGGGCGCCGCTGCTTTGGCGCCTGTGCAGAGCAGATGCAAGTGCCAGGTGCGTCATGACTCATCATGTGCGACTTGCTCAGCATTGATCCGGTGTTAGCGAAGCTCATCACCTAATATTGGTGTTCTCTCTGTCGCAAACTGTCTAAACATTTGTGGAGGGCGGAAGCGTTTCCTATGATTTCAGATAATCATCAGATTAGCTGGCAAACATGATTTTGGCCACAATAGGAAGAAGTGTCGTTACCTGGAAGCCGTAGCTATTGTGTGGCACAAGGAGAAACAACCGGGAGCGGTCGGCTTGGGAGGGACTCGATACTTGGGCGCCATCTATCCCCGTGCGAGTGAAGCGCCCATTGCGCCGAAACCTAATGTGGTCGCTGCGTCGGACAGAGAGTCATCACCTAAATGTGTTTCTTCCACCTTGGGCACAACACGAAGCAGCTGAGTGAGAGAATGCAGGACCAGTGCTGGGAGCAAACAACCGGGAGCGGTCTGTTTGGGAGGGACCTGAACACTTGGGTGCCATCTATGCCCGTGCGAGTGCAGCGCTAGGTGCGCCGAATATAATGTGGTCGCCTACGTCGGACAAGAGCTAGCATCACCTAAATGTGTTTATCTTACCATGGGTACAACAAGAAGCGGTGAGAGAGAGAATGCGGGACCAGCGCTGGGAGAAACAACCGGAGTGGTCGGTTTGGGAGGTACTCGATACTTGGGCGCCATCTATCCCGTGCGAGTGAAGCGCTCGGTGCGCCGGACATAATCAGGGTGTCTTAGCAACGGGGAAAACTGGGAATTGTCTGGGAAATTGTACTTACCGGGAAGAATCAGGGAATTGTCAGGGATATTGTCAAAACGCAGCCCAGTCAGAGAAAATAGAGCCGGAAACGCACATCGAGTGCCTTGAGCAAACACCTGAGGACTTGGGGGCAGAAAACAGGGCAACGAATTCTGCTTGGAGCGGAGCACGGACTGTGCTCACCCGATGTGGAGTGTGCTACCCAATGCCAACGCCTCCTGTACTAAGATGCCTGTCAGGTGGCTCGCCTCTCCCATTGCGGCCGGTCTGCCATCGTATTGGGGAAGCCACCGCCACGAGGTGGCGCTCAGTTCGGCCCCGCTAGGCGCCATAACAACATCATCATCAGCAACTTTGCTGGGCGCTCGCCACTGCGCAACTGGCGCGGCCGGCCGCTCGCAACTGAGTGCTAATTTTATTTATTTTAGCATTGGAGCCTAGTTTCAGTTTGGTTTACGCTTAGCATCCTATTGAAGAAAAAGACCTAATTATTCTCCAGTGGCCCTAGCCCATAATACCAAAAAAGAAGACGAAGCACGAAAGTGTAAATATGGGCCCAAAGAGTGAGCTAGCGTTGCGTAAGTTTGTCTTTCTATTGTGTGCGTGGACTGGAGTAACTGTTTTGCGGGTGCGCTGTTCCGCCTGTACAGCACCACACCGTACTTCGCACTCTCTTTGCGCTGTTAACGCCAGGGACCCACACTGCACCATTCGGGATTTGAAGCACTACTCGCACACCCCTAGTTGCATCAGCAGACGTCAAATCTCCGCGCTCTCGCGGCCGCGAGCGATAGGCTGCCAGCAGCGCCCCTCGCGGTCGTTTTGGTGATGGGGAGGAGGAAAAAGGGAGAGGGCACGGCAGGACGCTCGCTCTCATGACAGGCATCTTAGTACAGAGGCGTTGCTAATGCAAAGGGAACAGCTGACGAAGACCAGTCCAAGTCTTTGATTGGATTGGATTGGATTGGATTGAATTGAAAGGCACGACACTTGGCTAGATCTAGCAAAGCATACTAGATTTAGCAACAAATGGGAAAGCGGCAGACCCCATTCCAGTCCAGGCTCTAAACGTATCCAAAGCTGGGCAGCATGGCGGCATACGCCGCCATGCTGCCATTCAGTTGTTGACGTGTGTGGTTTGAGCGTACGTGTTTTCATCATGTTTCCGGAAGTGGCCTCTTCACTCGACGACGTCGGCGGCACGAAAGTGCTCGTTTAATCTGGACTGGACAAACCCGAATATTTCTGAATATGCACGCTGGATTAGAAAGCCCATGCAAAATAATCCTCACAGTGCTCAATGCCTTGTGTTGTAATGGTCTTACATATTTACCCGCCCTACAGTGGTCAGGGAATTTCACCCAAGAACTGTCAAGGAAAACCTGGAAACGTCAGGGAGTTTTCAAATAATAATTTGCTAGATACCCTGATAATGTGGTCGCCTGGTCGGACAAAGAGCCATCACCTAAATGTTTCTTCCACCGTGGCTGTGGCTGCATGGCTAAACGTAGATTGGTTCAGGTATTGCTAGTGTCCTCTGTGACTTTTCTATTGTAGCTTTAATCGGCCATGGTAGAAGGATTGAGTTTCAAGGTTGACAACCCCCATTAGGACGTGCCCAGGTCGAGACGCGCTACCTCAAATCACCGTGAAGCATGGTTGTATAAACACAGTATTAAATGTGCTGCAAAACTTTGTAAACTAAAATTTTATATGATACATTACGCTCCTGTCATTTTGTAGTAATCTCCAATAAAAGTTCCTACATAAAGAGCTTTTTCCGTTTGTTTTTATGCAAAAACATGCTTTCTAAACGCTCATAGTGACCACAGTAGAAAAAAAAAAATTGAGCCGCCATCTTGGCGTTATTGTACCTGGTAGTTTTGCTCTGACCCTAGTTCAAGTCGAGGTTGTACAAGGGTCTGCATGGCGCCATTTCCCAGTAGCCAACGTTAGCAGTAGGGATATAAATTAACTTTCTTGTTTTGACTCGTGGTTTTCATTTAGTTTGGTTATGGTGCCTGGAACGCGCTCCAGGCACCAGTTTGGTCTCTGTGAATACGGCGGTCTGGGTTTCAAGGCTGAGTTTCCCAACTGAGTGTTTTTGTAACATTGGTGTTGGCACTCCGTTCCCTGATCTGCTAGTGGGCGCTGCCATCTTGGTGCTGAGCAGACGCAACTATCGATTGACTTTCTCGGCTTTAAATGCGGCGTTAGGAAGCTCGGGTGATATTGTTTTGCTCTGTCACTGAACTGTTTTAACATTTCTGGAGGACGGAAAAGCGTTTCCTGCGATTTAAGAAAAAGCTTCATATAACTGGCCACCATGATTTTAAAATTGGCACTGACACCCCCAAAAAAATTTGCTTATGTTTTGCCAAGCCATATACGGCTCTGTGTTTTGCCAGAGATCCATTACGGTGTTAGAAGACTACCCAATCAATACTTTGCTACAGCATCACATATATTTTTATGCATAAAGTAAAAAAACGCAACTGCTTGAAACCGAAACTGGACTGGGGAAGAAGACAAAATGTAGAGGAGAAATATACCAGAAATCACGTAAATATATGCCACTTTTTTTTAATCAACGTATTTGCAGCTTTTAGAAGCCACAAAAAAAATATGGGTATCATAATTTTTTACTTTTTAACTGAGGTGTGCCTTCGATGACCAACGACTTTGATGATCTTTGAGGGTTGTGTCTAAACCTTAGAAAACGGCATGTGACCACGGAGAAGAGAGTGAGCGCCATCAATCCGGACAGTTCTCGATTGGTAGTTTTCGAACGGTAAGAAAACCAATTTCGAGCTGCAAATTGTGTTTTCGGTAGTTGGAGCTCTTATACCCAGAACAAAATTTTCGGCGCTCGAAATTCACTTTCTTTCTGCCTGAAAACCGCCGATCGAAAACTGACTGGTTTGAGTCGCGCTCACATGCCCGGTTTTTTATGGTTTAAACCATTGTTTAAACCTTGGTTTATACACAAACAAAGATAATCAAAGTCGTGGGTCATCGAAGGCACACACTCAATACTAAAAAGGGATAAAATGTATGATATCCATTTTTTGTGGCTCCTTGAAAAACTGCAAATGCGTTGTGTTGAAAAAAATGAAAGCCGTTCACAACTCCATGTAATGCCGAATTAGAGCGCAGCTCTTGAGGAGGAGGAGAGGGGAAGGTACGGAGAGGAGGCTATGCCCTCCTCCTCTCCTGCTCGCCTCCCATTTGGGGAAAATTTTCCGCTAAATTTAGCGGAAACATTTTTCCACTAAATCTAGCGGGAAATTTTTTCCGCTAGATTTAGCGGGAAAACTTTACCGCTAGATTTAGCGGGGAAATTTTTCCGCTAGATTTAGCGGGGAATCTTTTTCCACTAGATTTAGCGGGAAAATTTATCCCCTAAATTTAGCAGGGAACTTTTTTCCGCTAGATTTAGCGGGAAATTTATCCGCTAAATTTAGTGGCGAAATTTATCCGCTAGACTTAGCAGGGAAATTTATCCGCTAAATTTAGCGGGTAAATTTTCCCGCTAGATTTAGTGGGGAAACTTTTTCCGCTAGATTTAGCGGGTAAATTTATCCGCTAAATTTAGCAGGAAAATTTCCCGCTAAATTTAGCGGGGAAAATTTTCCGCTAAATTTAGCGGGAAATTTAACCATAATGCACCACGCGCAATTACGCCCGGCGAGCGCTTCCGCTCAAGCCGGAAACCGGCGCCTAAAAGCTGCGCTCTAAAAAAAAAAAAAGAAAAAAGGCTGCATAGCTGGAAGACATTCGGTATCTTTTCCTTCATATTTCTGCTTCCTCTCCAGTCCAGTTTTGGTTTCGGTTTCCAAGAGTTTTGTATTTTTACTTTATTAATAATATACGTCACACTGTAGCAAAATATTGATTGGGCAGTCTTCTAACACGATAACGGATCGCTTGGCAAAAAAAAAAAGCATATTTATGACTTCTTTTGAAACACGAAGCGCCCCATCATGACCAAATGACGCGCAGTGCACTTTGGGAGCTAGTTGGCCACTCAGTTTCGGTTTCGATTGAGGTGCTCCAATTCATCTTATCACGCCATGACAGAATGCGCTGCTTCCGTTTTCGATTGTCCGACTCCCCACGAATGTACAATACTCTAAGCATCTCTGGCGCATAGAAAGAAGACCGGGAACTTTTCTTGGTTCCCGACATGTCGGATATTGTGCCTGCGTATGCGATCACTGCGTATCAGCGATCACCCCACGACTGTATATCTTTCAGCTCACTTTCAATAATCCTGTCGAGTACCAGTAAACCACAATTAAAATTCGGTCACTTTGAGCCCTACACGTATTTTGTTTGCCTAACGTCCGCCTCGTGTTAATTCATTTGAGCAAAAAACTACCGCATTTTTCACGGGATACTCACAGTTGAGCCCAACGCTGGCGCATGAACTTTTAAGGAAACGCAACAAATTCGCACTCACTACTGCACAAAAGTTACTGTGAAGTCCCCCTCGTGCCCGTCATATATCTCCCCCTAAAATTTTATGCCGATTGGAAATTAAAGGTTCCCTGCAATGCCTTTTTTACTAATTTTTAATTTGCATTAAACCTGAGCGCACTGAACGTAGTAACCTAATGACACTTTTCTTTTCTCAAATTTCGCTTTATTTTAAAAGTTATAGGCAAATTAAAATTACAAAAACAAGCAAAAAATAGCCTCCTTCATGACGTCGTAGGTCCTGGCTTGAGTGGCCGTGAACTAGAGGAGGGATAGTGAGCTCATCGACGCTCACGGCTGCCGCACTTCGTGTCGACGGCTCGAGAGGGCGCCACTAAACCGTGTGTTGGATAGGCTGTATGAAGCGGGCGGCCAGGGCGACTCGCATTGCATTTGCTGCGCGATTAAAGACTATTTCGGGATAACACTTCATTGGCCACAAACGACAGCAAACACGGGGTAAAGACCAGTACAGGACGGGAGCCACTTCGCGCTGCCATACCGCCAAATGGCCTTTGTACGCTCCGGCACCTTTCTACGCTCGCCGTTGATCGGCGCCTCATCCCACTAGCCCTTTCTAATATGCGCCGCTTTTTCCGCTGCTTGGTGGCGGGTATGTCGACGGGTCATTTCTTGTTTCCGTACTTTATAAACTGCATTTGTTTCTTTTCTGATCTAAAATACTGAACAAAAACTACTTTCATACATATTTGAAACGTTTCGCGACACTTATATTTTGTATCTCGACTAAAAAAAGCTTTTAGCGGCTCTGACCAGTAGTAAGCCCAGGACCTAAGACGTCACATTTTGCGCGCTTTCGGTACCGCGGGTCGCTCTCGTCGGTGGAGGAGGTTTCCGCGTCGTCCGGTTAAAATATGACGCACTGATATTTAGTGACTCTCTCCGTGCCCGCTGGCTTGCCCGAACCCCAAGGGACGTGGAAACCGCAAAAAGGGTAGAATGCTACAAAGAAGGGGCCCCTTAAGTTTCGCAAACGCCGAGATCGGCTAGCGGAGTCCCTAACAATTAAACGTCCCCTACTCCTCGCGAAGCCTTTCTGGATGAGCCTTTACCTATCGCCCAAGGTATGTGTCTGAACGGTAGTTCTTATATATTATCTCGGCATACTCATAGTCAGGAAGAAAGCAAACATATAGCAAATCTTATGGCACAGTTAGCAACCGCCAAATGCGCTTCGAATTAGTCTAGCTCTATGCACCGCGCATAAGGGTTCATGGCATGTATACGTGCTGTCCGTCGAACTGTGTGGCATTCCTTCACGCAAGTGCTCGACTGTTGCTTAGCTACAAAACGGTGTGAATGTGTCTATATGTAAAATTGAAAGAATAAAACACGGAGGACAAGCACAGGACAATAAAGTGGTTGAAAGAAAGTGGTTGTCCTGTGCTTGTCCTCCGTGTTTTATTCTTTCAATTTTGTGTATTCATGTTCAACCCGTCTGCCTTCACCAGTGCTCCATGATTACGGGCTAACTCTCATGTGATATTGAATTAGCTGAATCTGCTGCGGAGGGATCCTCACCCGTGCAGTGCATGCTTGCTGACCAGCAACACTAATTGCGAGCTCGGTGTACGCGATTTTATTGTGTAGCGTACAGCGTGCTGACTCGTACACAAGCAAGATCCCCGGCAAGCTTCGCAGTGTTCAGTGGTTCCAGTCAACTGGCTCGGCCACGCACCTCGAAACGCTAACAGGAAGGCTAGTACAAAAATAAACAAGTATGTGTCAAAAAGATCGAAGGCGGTAAGTTGGGCGAGTTGGTTGGAACATCTTCTTTCCTCTCTGCTCCCTGTGTTTATTTTCTGGTTCGCTTGAAAATTAAACTTTAGTTGATAGTCAGCGCTTTGTCCGTGCACTTTTTACTCGTCCTTTGTCAAATTGTTGCGCTGTGTTCACGTTTGAACATGTGTCAAGACAATTGGCTTTACGTATGGTTCGGGCTGTGCTGAAGCTTCGAGGTCTGGCCATTTAGGTTAGTTTAGAGATTCAAAGCGATGCGCTCGGGACCAGGAAACATAACGGCTGTTTATAATACACGCTCTGTGTATGATCTCTTCTCGACGTGTTGATCGAAAACCGAAACTATGCCGCTCTCCTCCCTGGCCCCTAGTTCCCAGAGTGCAACGGGCGCAGTGTTGCTCGCAGGGATTTATGGAAGTAGTTGGATTGCTGGTAGAAATTATCTAGGGCAAATTTAACAAAGTACAACTACAGTGGTACAACTAGAGGACAGGCGGGACAGGAAAATTACACACCCTCCCGCGTGGCTCCAGCTCAAAATCCCAAACCAGTGGGTCTGGTGTTAGGTGACACGGGTGACGCCGACAAGATTCGACCGCTGATAGAGATCAGTGGTTCACCCAACGAGGAAAATTGGCGACTTCTTCGTCGGGGCGGGGCAGGCGTAATTAATCATAATGTAACACCTGAAACTGGCACAGAAAAATTAAGAAACTTACGAGGGAGCTAGGGATAATTAATCATAATGTAACTACTTGAGACTGGGGTGCATGACTGCACGTGGTGCAGAAAAATTAGAAACTTTCAAGGCGAGCTGGTGATCATAATGCAACATATCTGAAACATAAAGGAAAAATTAAGAACTCAAATCAAAGGCGAAAATTAAGCCTAAAAACTTGAGACAATCTTTTTTTCCTTCGACTTGAAAGTTTCTTCATTTTTCCGTACACTATAATTACTTCACCCTTATATTTTTTTGGTTTAATGCGTTATCAATTACACTTATTCCTAAAGTGCTTCGCGAACTGTTGAAAAACTGATTTATATTTCATTCAGGGTTGATACCCCCATGACAGGCCACTCGAAACCTTGCTGTAAAGTGTCCAATAAGCTGCTACATCAAGTGACAGCGAAGACTGCAAGCTTAGGCGGTACAGCTTCGTTAGCCCCACCACTAAAAACGCGGGTGTGCAGCGTATTCGGATCGTCCTAAACTCGTGAGCTAAACTTGGGCTGATGGCGCTTAGCTGCGCCCTCCGAGCCTGGCGCAAGTGAAGCCACCGAGTTCGATGCTTGGTCCCGGAAGTCGGGCGTGCGCTGGGCTTCCAGTGCATTGAGTCGATATTTTGAACATGCTTTTTTGTGTCTTTGATTGGGTTTTAATACTCCCGTTATAGATTAAACCCCGAGAATGAGGCATTTAAACTTGGGACATATTCACACTTGATCAACTAGAATCTCAAAATGTTTACATTGAAAGGCTTCCTGTGATACTGGTCTGCATGCTACCATATCAGGCAACAAACAGGCCTCTTGAGGGAACAAGCAAAAATCCAGCGCCCTCAATTGCCAAACCAGCACTCGGAAGGGTTACAAAGCTCTGTCAAGCTCACTCGGGACAAGCTGCTTACTTCCGGTGGTCATGTTCGTTTGCTCAATTGACCCCGTAAGTGATGACGTCACAACATGGCGTCTGGGGTCCAAAACAAACGGTTGCTAGGGACGTTGCTATGGACTAATGCATGGAGACTCCGTCACGAGGTTAGCCTGTCGCCGTGCAACGGTCGCAATATTTTGTAAGCAAAATCGAACCCCCTGAGATTATTCATCAGTAAGATGTTCTTGTCCGCCCTGTGTCGTATCGCAAACGGATGCAAGCCATTTCGAAGTCTTACACTCCGCTTTGCTTTTGGTAGCAGACGACACGATAGTTTTGCCAGCCTTGCTGCAGCGGGCGCTCTACGGTAAACGAGCGACAAGAACAAGTGGATCGCCATGGCCGTAGAGGCCTCCGCAATGGTGCGTTTTTTTTTCCGTGAACAACTCAGCTTCAAGCTACAGAGGTGAAAATGCAGTAAAATCAAACCACGTCACGCAGATCAGTTACGACGATCGACCTGAAGTACATTACCGGCGTAGTGCAGGCTACCGCATGAGAAACAAAATCGTACGCCGTCGAGGTAAGTCGTTTGTTATTATTATTATTGTGGCTGTCAGGTTATTAAAGAATTGCATGTCATATCGCGATTTCGCAGTATTTTGCTTTTTTTTTTTTCCTTCGTATACATCAAATTCCGTGGATGTGCTCTTTGGTGAAGATCTTCATCGAACCCGCGATGCGAGTACAGTCTGTAATAGACTCACCTTATGTTTTTTATCCAGTTCTTTCGCGCTTTGGGGTCTTGCGGAAATCTGAAGAAACTGCAAGAATCTCTCTCCACGCGATGGTTACAACCAGGTATAACGAAGCACCTCGCATAGCGCGAGTCCGCAAACAAAATTTGGGATCTCAACCGTTCGCCTGAAGTGCTTTCTGCGGGTGCAATGCGATCTTTAGCAGACTATCATCTCGATCGACGCCCGGACTTTCGATAAACCATATTTTGCATCGCACCCCACTATGAAATCTTAAGAGTGTATGAAACTCATTATATTTCAAACAAATGCGATGTCAGAATATCGTCTTTATTCCACACGATTCAAACGACGGCCCCACTTGGCCGGCCGGCGTGCGGCAGACGGCATACTCTTGCATTCGTCGTCTGCTGCAGGCATCTTGAGGACCGGAAGTTGCAGTCGTAAATATTTCAGAAACGAGCGATTACCGGCACACTTCTGTCGAAACATATATGACATTCAAGCTTTCTACATCTGTGATTTTTAGAAGCTTTAAATCCTACTCCTGATTTTTGAATGGTCGGGTTTTCGTAGCGAAACCGAGCCACATGTATTCGTCCATAACAACGACCCTAGCAACGGTTTGTTTGGACCCATGACGTCACACTTACGGAGTCACACCATCCCAGATCGCCATCCAGCCCCCTCTAGTGGAGATCAGGTGAAGCTCGGCTACTTCCGTCCGGCCGCGTATATTTATGACGTTTGTCCGGTCTACAAACTCTTCCGATCGCCAGGCTCCCAGCGGGCGTTGAATGCCATTATTTGTCGCAAATAATAATGATTCGTGGGAACTATGGTGGGAACTCGCTGTTTTTGTAATGTGGTCAAGCATAAATTTTTGTCATCACCACACCACCTGCTGTACAAGTGGGGAAACAATTACTGCCGAAAGCCGGGACACCAATGGTTTCGAGGTTTCGAGTTCCAATGGACGTGGCGAGAGGCACGCCTGTTTATAGCGAGTTCGTTTCACACGCACTGGCACCGTTCGAGTTCTCTCCCAGAATGCATCGCACTCGCAGAGTGTTGCACGGAGAACTCGGACTCCGAACCGCAATGCACCGGTCCATAGATAGTCATAGAGTGGCAGCATAGATGGCTTATGCTGCCGCCATCTATGTTGTAGAAAAGGTACCGACCTCAAACCGAAACTGGCGCCTCTTCTGTTCGGAGTGATGGGTGGGGATGCGAGAGTGTAAGTCACTACCAACGTTTATCTACAAACGTTGAACGCTGCAACCTGTAGTTTATAGCTGCGATGACTTCAAGCAACTCGGCTGCCGTAGAGATAGTTACAGATCGGCGTAATTTTCCGCACCCAGCTGTCTACAAAGCAGCTGGTTGCGATCTTTCTCAATTCTTATAACCGTTTACACTGAAGAAAACTGATGAAGCTGTCCGAGCAGAAGCTTGATCCGTTTGAGCATGGTATTATGCGTATAACGACGTGAAAGGGCGCGGCTTAAAACTAGTCTGTTGAATATCCAGCAAACCTTTTCGTGGGACTTTCGATTTCGATCGTCATTACAGGTGGATCTGATCATCATATTAGCCTCTGGTGAGGACGTCAAGAACGAGAGCTTTCTCGAACAAAATACGACGGGGCAAGTTGGCTGACGTAGGTAAATGTTAAACATGATGATGTTGCCCAAGCCTCGGGTAGAGTCACTATGTTTAGCTTTCTCTGATGCTTATTGGGCAGTCAGAGGTTTCTGCTGGGGAGTTTTGTCGACAAATGTTAAATTTTTCACCCGCACACGGATGGTGATAAACATCTCGGAAGCCGCTGATGCGTTTGTTCTGAGCATTTCTTGACACACTGGTATATTTCAGCGTCTGTACGGCAACAGAGCGACTTAAAACCTGCAAATAAAGCACGGGATGTCAATTGCTTCCTTCATGAAATAGCAGACGCTCAAAATTCAAGCTCGCGTTTGATTCCGTTGCCTGCGGGACGCGATTTCTATCAGAAAATCTACTTTTTTTCCCTTTCGGTTCCGCGACACATCGTAGCAGACGAACCCTCGTCGTCTGCTCCCGCTCCTCGCCGCCTTCGCCGGAGCGAGGCATGACGGGATTGCATTTTGGCGCACGCCCGATTTTCTCGGTGCAGCGAGTGCATGCACGCGTGGGGTGCCGCCGCTGAAACGAACTCGGAGAGTGCAACCACTCGTGGAGTGCCTGCCGAAACGAACTCGCTTTACGCCGCGAGTGGGCACGCGTGGACACGAGTGCCGTGAAACGCAGCTCGGATTAAATGTTGCAACAGAACCTAACTGTCGCAGTGGTAGTGAGTATTGGCGTGCCAATAGCTGTGCATGGTTTCAAATCACAAAACCAAATTCTATCATTTGTTTGGGATTCCCTTGTTCATTCGCCGCGAGAAATGTGTCGTTGTCAAATATCTGGCGACGTCGATGTAATATCAAGATCGAGCACATATGCTCACTTCAAAAGATGGGAAACTTTTTGCAGTGAGCTATTTATTTGGGATTCTTGTCAGCGATTCACGCGTGTGTTCGCGAAGAGTGAAAATGAGCCTAAATATTTTTCGATGAACTGAGGATGAGCATTGGAGCGATCCGTACTGGTTTTCCCGTTTCGTTTAGCAGTGACGCACTCGTAAATTTAAGTGATAATAATAAGAACTAATGCAGGTTCTCGATGCAAACTCGATACCAAAGACTGAGCTTCTGTTATTTTTAACCTCATTGCTTAGTTTCCTTTAGTTACAGAATAGACCGTCGTCGGTCTTTACTTACGCTTACTTGTATAATGAAATTCGAAGTGATTGTCAATTTAGCGTGGAGGCATTTAACTCAAGGAGAAGAAAAACGGAGGGGACACGAATATTTAATGTCGCTGTGTGTTGAACTCGAAGTACCGTTTTTTGAAAGGAGGTACAGATAATGCTCGCTGTTTTCATATGACCATATGTCGGGCACGTAAAGGCCAATCAAGCAAGTAATTCAACTTTTTTTTTCTAGGCTCCACGCTTGTGGCTGAACGGCGCAAGGCTTGTGAGTATACGCCAAGAAGCTGGAAAAGGATCACGAACCTACAGAGAGTTTATGTAAAATTTAGCAAAGTGTTTTTGCAAGGACGCATATCATCACCTTCGTCGCACGTAGCTTTAACGTTTTATCCTGTTTTGTTGTTCATTTCTTTGATTCTTGTGTGCAAAATAGTGAGAAATTTCTTCTGTATTTTCTACTGCCTGTTGAATAAAAATGAAGGCAAAAGAACAAGCATTGCATATTTTTTGTGTATGTGTCACTTTCGTTGCTTTGCTTAGGTTTCTGCTGCTTTGCTGCTGGTCTCGCGTTTCAGTGCTGGCTTGTGTGCGTTTCAACGCCCATTAACCAGCATTGAAACGCGAAAACCAGCAGCAGAGCAGCAGAAGCCCAGCAAAAGCAACACAAAAAACGGGGCAAAAAAAAAAAAAGCTGCAATATATAATTTTTTTGATTCTAGGTGGCGCAAGCCCAATGGCGCTGCCGTGCGGTTTCGGTTTTGGTTTCGCTGTGCCGCCATGTTGATTTTAGTACAGCCACCAGATACAAGGGGATTCAAATGGCGCTGCGGACTCCTGGGGTTTTCCGCGTTATCACTCTGACGCAGTATAGCTCGCGAACTAGAATACAGAACTTCTATTCTAGTTCACTGTAGTATGGGAAGTGTGATATGACCCAATGCGCGTTCGTTTATGCATCTCGCTCGCTCCTAGAGTTAAAGAGTTGTGACTCTTTATGACTACATATTGCAACGTGACGGGTGTCGTCGGCATGTGGGGGCGCGAGGGACGCGACAGAAGAGAACTGTGACAGAAGTGGGAAAGAAGTGGGGGAGCCACGGAGGAAGGGTCAACGAGAGTCACTCAGGATTACGTCAACGGGAGCCTCGGGGTCGGAGGGAGTCAAACATCCGAACATGGCCTTTGCCTTCGGCCCTTTCGGCACCTTTGGTCCTCTCGTGTCTCAACGCGGGAGTGCTGACGTCTCGACCCGCTAGACCAATGGCGTTTTCCTCAATATTTGCGTAGGCAGCAGCGTTTTAAAGGTCATGAACTTTCACCTTCCGATCGACTGGTTCCCATGCTGCGCTCGGCTGTTCCGCTCGACCGGCAGCGCCAAAGCTCGCCTGGTTGTGAGAGGTCACGCCTGTGACGTTCGGCGCGCAAGGTCAGTCGCTCCGGCGTCGGCCCGCTCTTCGCACGTTCCGCCAGCCGCCAGAGAGGAAAAAAGTGTCAAGTTCGGACCGTGACGTGATCGGGACGGAAACGAGCGTGTCAGAGTCCTTCGGCCTTCGACGAGGCATCGGTCACCCGTGGCAGCGGCGTGAAAAAGGTCTGTTCACATTCCCTATCATCTCGGCGGCGGCTCCCGTCGACCAAATGTTCGGGCGTTTTCGGTTCCAAGTTCTTTCCGGACAGCGGCCAGCGATGACAGCTTGCACGAATCGCGTACGCGGCGTGTCCTCGCTCGCACGCACGCCCATCGCCGATTTGAACTTTCCATTCTGCCATTTGAGAGGCGAGATACCGCTTTATCGTCGCGGATTCACGCCAGTTGGGGTCTCTTCATTTTGCTGGCTGCAGGATCGCGCGGTGCCTCGAAATATATGCGAGGAAATGGGTCCAACTCCGGTTTTTCGAGGAAACGGCGGCTGTTTGTTTGTCGTACGCAGCGCTGCGTACGACAAGCAAACTTTTTTTTTCTTTTTCTTATTCGGTTTTTGACAGCGATGCGGATGTCAGCGCCTTTGACAACAGCCGTGATCACGAGAACGCTCGCTTCCGGGGTCCTGAGGCACGACCAAATATCACGGCAACAACAGCACCGGCTGCCGCAGCCCACCCGACGACACCCTGACCCTTTCGGGAAAATATTCGCCGTCGCGTCGTTAGCGTCGTCGCCTGCCGACTGAAAAAACAAACAAGATGCTCGCGTTCCGCTTTTTCTTTTATTTTTATCACTCTGGGAAAGACGGGTTGAAGTCCGCGCTGCACTCGCCCGTACGCCGTGGCGCCTTCGCGAAATGCCCGAAATAGCGAACCAAGGGGCGAACTTCCATTTCGTTTTTTTCTCTCTCTCTGGCGAAGCAATTTTTCCCTCGCGTTCTAAACACCCGAAAAAAGTAGCTAACTTCATCGCGGCACGCACGTACCGCACTGATCCAACCAGTTTCCGAACCGCGGTTCGCGATCGTAACCCGCCGGACTGGTTTCCGCGTGCCAAAAGAGCAAAAGCGAGTGTTTCATGTGACACTCCTGCACAATAACCCCTCGGAAAAGCGCTCAAAATTCGACCGCCCAAAGTCCGGGTCCTCGAGCATGCGATTCATTCCTCTGCCTTGTACCGCGGCGATTGCTAGCTGGCGTCCGCGACACTTGGTGCATCCAACTCTTTTGTGGTCGACTGTAGATGCACGCGAGCGCACGGACGACGCGATCTTCGACCCGTGACAGCAGCGGCGCCGTGCGTGCCCCTAGTTCTTTCTTGTTCTTTCTTGGAGGTCGCGGACGGGCGGGCGGATCCGCGTCGCCACCCAAGCGACTGGTCGACCTCGCCGCCGCCGCACGCGGTCCTCGGGGGCACGGCCGGCTCCGTCCCCGTTCTTTATTTGGAGAGGAACGAAAGCGTCCGCGCCGGCCGCCCGCCGCCGGCCAAGCCGCGATAAAGCGGGCGGGGCCGCCGCCTTCCTCGGCCGAGGAAGCCGCGCGCGAAGCGACGTTGCGCCCAGAGTTTCCTGCGGCCTTGACCGAGTTGCGCGAGCACCGACTGACTGCCCGTCGGGTTGCCCGCTGGACGCCGCCGAAGGGGTGGCCAGGGGGCACCCCTCGAGCCACAGCTGGTCGCTTATTGGCATTGGCGTCGAGGGCCACCGCTTCATTCTGTTGACGGCCTGGCAGACGCTTGCGTTTGTGTTTGTAGCGACGTAACGGTTGCACCAACATGGTTGTCAAAACAGCCATGCTTGCAGGTGAAGAGGTCTATGTGTTTGTCAGGCACGTATCCAGGGGGAGGTCCATGGGGCCCCGGCCCCCCCCCCCCCGAAATCTTTCATTTTGCTGGGACCTCCTCTCCCCCTCCCCCTCATACAGCATTTTGTTATGGGCGGCCCCCCCCCCCCCCCCCCGAACAAAACCTGGCTACGCGCCTGGTGTTTGTGTTCGTCTCTGCAACTAGCGCTCAAATGTGCGAAAGCAAATTGGGGTTGTGAACTTGGTCTGCTCTCAACGGGCGACGAGTCTCCGAGCTGTAGACGAGAAATTTAGCGAGTGCAGTACAACCGCCTAGCCTGGGGTCTTTAACGTGCACCATGCAGTAGTGATACACAAACGCACCGCCGGTACGATGCACACCCAGATTGAAACAGCAGGGGTGGAGATTGAACCAAGGATCCCTGGGTTCTGCAGCGCGAGCTTTCGCCTCCATGTGCTCCGAGCTGGTGTGCGCTAGCCCACTCGGCCACCGATCCCCCTTGTGCCAAAGCACAGGGCCAGTGCCTCGTGCAGACCCTGGAAGCAAAGTGCGGCAAAGCACTGAAATGAGCGGCCCTTCGAAGCAAATGGTGGCGCAGCCCCTGCTGGAGGCACGTGTTTTGCGTGGTGTAGCATGATTGTCCCGCGTGCAGAATCCCTGTCGCAAGTGCTCTGCGTCATTATCCCCACGTTTTGAAAACCCCGCATTCAATTACCCCTTCCAGCTACTATTCCGCCCGTGCCAAAAGCCCCGTCCTCACTGCCCCTGTCCCACCCTCTTCGCGCTTCAACCAGCATTGCTCTATGTCTTTACCTAATCTGTTGAGGGTCTACTAAGGCTCTTTTAGGTCGTAAAGAAACAACGAAAATGAGCGTTAACTTGAACCACAGAAAAAATTAGAATGATCACACTAGAAGTTGCCAATTGCATAAATGTACATAAATCAACAATGGACGCCTGCTGTTACAGAGGTATACTCAGACGTAGAATTTAGACTTTTATCTACATTAGATGTATATAGATATTTTAGAATTACGTAAGAATGGAAGTGGTGTTTGGTGCTCTGTATGTAAAAAGTATGGTGCCATGAGCTGCGGGTTAACAGTTTTGACAGATTCATTGGAACCGTGATTATGTACGTGCTAGAGTCGACGAAAGCTTTGATTCAATGCTTATTCATAAAAACTGTAACTTTAAAGGTTTTGGTCAGTGCCACATATTTTCTGTATGTTCTCACTTGTAACGTCACCAGATGTGGATGTGTATAGTGTACGCCTGAAGAACGGGAAGCTTTATCCAATTATTCCTTACTTGAGTCCCGGGTAGATCCCCTTACACAAGCTCGCGTGCACACTTACTGTCTCTTAGTTAAAAGCAGAATGCTCCGCCTCGCGCTGAGGACCCGGCTACCTGACATTGGGGATTCGTGTCATGGGCATCTGAAACTGGGGCTTTTGAAAGGGGCAAAGGCCGGGTGTTTGCACGGAGCATTCGACATGGGGCTTTTGACATCGGGTGCTTTCGTGCACCACTCCGTAGTTTAAGCACCGACAGCCACCAACGGTGGCTGTCGGTGCTTAAAGAAAAGCGTGAATTCTCTTGAGGTTGGATAGGTAGCGTATTTTTAACAGCGCATTAGGCTATCCTCTATAGACAGCCAGCAACAGTCAGGTGGTGCCAGTAGAGTGAGAGCCCACAGTTATGCCCTGTCTCGTAACTTGGCAAGGGGTGAACGATAAGCCCCACATTGCGTGCCGATGGCTTTGATGTACGCTATGTATACAAGTGCAATGCGCACATATTGGAGCATGATGTAGCGAAAAGCCTGATACTACTTCGCAGTAAAAGCGCACTCCAGTGATACGGGGTCATGTTCCGATTGGCCCGCCAGGGCCGTAGCTTCTGCCGGACTGGCATGTTATGCGATCACGGCTTCCTGGCCTACCCAGTATTTCTCGCTTTAGACACTAGGCTGAGCGGTGCCACCAAAGAGATAGCTCACGCTTGAACAATGCAGCCGCCACTCCCAGGCATACCCAATGTTTCTTGCTTCAGTTGCTAGATGGCGCCAAACCAAACAGCATTGCAGGTTGCCCATGGGATTCGCCCGTGACCTTGCACATATCTTTGGGAAGCTCTTGCAACTTTTGAACGTTCTGCACTTTTATGTTTGTTGGACTCAAGCTTGGGTATCGAGCCAAGGAGTATATATGTCGAGCAAGTTTGTCTGCCACTCGTGCAAAGGGTACGGTAGTGTCATGGTGCCAGGCTCCAATTGGAGGATATAGAGGGTGAGCAATATTATTCCAGCCCTCGTGCATGGCCAGGAGGAAACACAAGGACCAACTGTCACTGCTGATAGTTTTAAATGCCACTTCCTTTTTCTTTTTTTTTTGCTTAAGTGACCTAAATTGTTTTTTTGTGTTTTTTTGTGAGTTTTATTTTTCTAGTATCACAGGTAGTCTTTCAAAAGTTTATTATGCAAAAATCAGCGTAGTTCTGTGTGCTCATGAACCTTGTTACAGTTGTGTGCTTGCGCAAAGCATCTTGCATTTCAGCATATGCGTTAAGCATCTTACATCCTCTGGGTTTGAGTGTAAAGAAGAACGGTAAATTAGGCAGTCCTGTTGATCCTTTCGCACTAAAACGCCAAGTACAGTACAGCCACCTTGTTTGAGGTTGCGGACTGTGTGGAATCACCGCCACCATCCAAATCGTTGTCGTCGTTGTCATAGGATTCACTTGAAGAGTTGATTTCAGTATTGCCTTACTTGACAAACAAAGCTCAAGTTCTTCCGAGTCACTCGAGCTTTCTTCAGCGATCGCTTTTCTTTTCGCGATGAAGTTCCGCATGCTCTGTTGGCTAGCGATGGCATTTTTAAATGACTGTTGCCAGAGTATCTTCTCATTTATCCTACCGACAGCGGCAAAAGAAAAGACACACACTAAAACAAGTTCTGCCATCTATGATCAGCGCTGCAAGCCAATCGGACGAGCTAAGCTCATCCTTGGCCTTTTAACCAGAAAGCTGCCGACGAGCTCAGCTCGTCCAAGGCACTTGAGGTGTTAAAGGTGTACTGAAATGAAATTCTGTAGCACCTATTTTATTCTAAATGTTGGCTGTTTTGTTGCAACATTGCAGAAATACCAATTTTTTTGTCTCGTAAAGACATTAAAACTTTATTTAATGATTAATAAATTGCAGCTGCTGGATGTCCAAAAGCCATTTAGGATGTCGTTACGTCACTTGTCCCTTAAAAGCAGTGTTACTCGTCAGAAGTATGGTGCCAAGCTCCAAGCACGCGTGGCCTGTCAAACTTGACCGCACTAGATTTTCCTTCTTTCCGACGTCTATTCAACTCCTGTGTCGGGGGAATAGGAAGGAAGACAGGCAGAGGCAGTGAGACCAAGATGAGGATGAGGTCAGTGTTGTTTAGGGGTGAAGGAGAGTCACTTCGTTTCCGCTCATGTCGCCCAACGAGTCCTCGGCCATTTTGAATTGCTAGGCTGTAACGCATTGACGCCACCAAGTGGCTGAAGATCATACCACGCCAGCCTCGTTGTAGACTTGCTCGTGCTGGAACACAAATGACGCCACGAACAGCCAAAAGCGCAGGATGTCCCGGTATGCAAACGGTTTGCCAAAGAACCGTGCTGTTTAGCCGTTTAGAACACAAAATATAGCCATAGGTTCGAAATACAAGTGCACAATTGTCATTA